>JAAGNO010003109.1:17293-41529 GCA_033439905.1 Ceryle rudis | reverse complement strand
AAAAAAAACTATAGTGGCTATGAGTCATCTTTCCAAAGTTTTGGTGTAGGGTACACTCCTTCCTACCTGGATAGAAAAGGTAGTGTGCTGCCACTACTAAGATGTGCCCAGACAGGCTGACACTCCTAAGGCTTCTGGCTTAGATGGGCTGGTGGAAGGGAGCCTGTAAAAGCTTGTATATATTAGGCAACCCACAGATCAATACTGTGCAGCATGGCTTGGGAGGGCGTGTGGGGGTGTGGTGAAACGCAAGGGTGTTGCACTCGAAGTTGTAGTCGCTATGCAAGGATGTTCTCACCAAAGGCCTGAGTTTGTATCCTGTAGACCACTCACATAAGCAGAAATGGCATTTCCTGGGTTTATCAGGTGGCATATTCTGTGACATTCACCCCAGTTGTTAGCACATGTTCTTTGGGGATTTGGCTTTGAGACAAGAGATGAAGGCACTCCTGCAAAACAGTGTGAATACAGCTACTGATTCTTTTGCATTTATCCAGCATATATACTGATTTCAAACAGTTGCTTAACTCTGCAAAACTCCGACAGGTTGTGGCATGTATTAATAATTTCAAATGTATTAATATATCCCACAGTCAGTGACCTATCTGCCATAGTTTCCAATAAAGCTTAATGTGTGCTCATTCTGGGTGAACCACCTGTTATGAAAGAAAAAACCCACACTCTTAAATTTATTTTCTTCCTTTGTTTTATAGCTTCTTAACTATTTGTGTGTGTGTGTGTGTCTGTTTATCTTCTTCAAATTTGCTAGACTTTCTTTTTACATTCTCAAACTGGGCTTGTTTCTCCATCATTGCAGCAATATTTATTCAACCAGTATTATTTAAGCATTTGAAAATGGAATACACATCTTCCATCCTGGACCAAAATATAAGCTGTGTTGCACCAGTGTAAATCAGAAGTATCTTTTCTGATGTTGATGCAGTTACAATGTAAAAATAATGCAAATGAGTTGTCTTTGAGACCTAATACTATAACTCTTTGAGTAAATAGTTTCATAGTTTAAACTTGTTCCAATGAATCTCAGTCAGAAGTGGAAGAGAGAGAAAAAGAGAGTTTAAATAGAATCTTTATACACACTTCAGTTTGTGTAAGTATGTGATTCTATCACCATAAACTATCAAATTTTGTTACCCTGGGGTTTTTTTGTTTATTTTCTTGTGTTTCTTTGGATAAAGAAACTACTTTCTTTAATCAGGTGAGTGCTAAGCCCATCTGAATAATAAATATCAAAAAGGAAATAGTACCTCTTATTGTCAGGCCCACCAAATTCTACAATTCATGTTCCTCCTTTTCTCTGCAACACACAACTACACACATTTCATATCATGATCTTATGAATCTTCCATCTTTTGTTTTGACTACATGTTGTTAATTTTTTTCATCAAATGTGAACCATATAAAAATTTAACTTCCAGGGTTTTTTTTTTAATTTCATGCCACGAGCCTGCTAGCTTCCTCTTAATCTGTCAGATGAATAATGGTGCTTTTTCTTCTTGGAACAGTGAAAATTGTTAGTTCAGTATCATCTGTTCTGCCTACCTATTCTCTGTCTGGATAAAGGTTTAAATGTATAGATAAATACTTAGTGTATCTAAAAAAAGAGAAGCAACATAACAGTAATCCCTAAATCAGCTTTACATGCTGCCTTAAAACAGCAGAATACTTTTCATCATTTAAATAGTAAACTCCAAAACACATTCTAAGTTCATTACTGTACTCCCAGGGAGAGGATAAGACCTGCTGAATTATGCTTTGAGAGGTGGGCTAGCACAGACGTGTGTTCGTCTAGGCAAGTAAAAATAATCAGGGATATGAGTCTTTTAGGGTATGACTAACCCACTTTCTAAGTCAGTGACACCAAAGCAGTTTATCTGTTTTCTTGGAAACATGCCTGTTCTTCTGTCCCCTGCCTTCTTGAAATGTATTGCATACAGAGCAGCTGCCAAGCCAGATGAATTGCACACTAGGGGTAATTGCTGAAACTAAGCAGAATGTAGATTGAAAATAGGACTTGGGACTACTTGCAGGAGAGGAAAACAAGCATGATTTCTCCATTTTGTTTACTGCTTAACTGCTTTCCAAGTGCTTCATGTACTATGGAAAATACGCTAGAGAAGAGGTTTAGTGGCTTGAACCAAATCAAAATCTCATTGCTGTCAATGACTTTTGACCACCAAAGGTTTGGATCATGCCCTCAGTCTCTCAGCATTCTGCATTCAAGGCCTTATATATTAGTGAAAGACCCAGAAGAGTGCACTCAAGTACTACATGAAGTTTGGTGCCGATATTCAAAACTGAAATAAAGTCCTTCCCAGCTAAGAGGATGCCAGACAGTAGGAGCATGTCCCTGACTACCCAAGCACATTCTTTCTCCTGTCTTCCTGGGAAGCAATGTCTTCTCAGGGCTGAGCAGTTCAGTGGATGTTTCACAATCCATCATACAGAGCATCCCATACATGAATGGAACAGACTCCTGGAAAAAATTATGAAGTTGGCTTTCTTCAAAGGCAGCAGTTTCTCCCGGGGATACAATTTGAATACTCATCCTAGAAGCAGAGAAAGGTTTATTTCATGTTCTTGTCCACCCAATAGGATGCACACCTGTATTTTCTTCTGCTTTCTAACCATTGTAGACACTTGATGATTTATGGGAAAAAGATGGAACATTTCTGACTCTTCCCATTGAAGCAGTGTTACTCTGCAAAATACTGTGAGATGTATTGTTCTATAAAGAGGGTAAGACACAACACAAAGGAAAACTACTTTTTCTATATTCTAGCTTAGAGGTAGCCACCAAGGTTTCTTGTCCTGATCAGAGGCTTTATAAAGATTTAAGGAACAATCACTGTGTAAAAAATGTGTAAGGGCTGTTTGGAAAAGGATTAGGATTCAGGTATCCTATTGCCAGTGTACTAACCATTAAGTTATGAACCAAGTTCATATATTCTGTTTAATTTTTTTCTGTTAATTTTCCAGTCCAACTGATCCTGATTTTTACTCTATAACTTAGTTTCATCTTCCACCTAAACATAAGGGAAAAACTTTACTATGGAGGTGATAGAACACTGAAACAAGCTGCCCAGAGACATTGGGGCATCTTCTTCTCTGGAAACTATCAAAACCCACCTTCCTGTGCAACCTGCTCTAGGTGAACCTGCTTTAGGAGGGGTGTTGGACTAGATGAGAGGTCCTTTCCAACCCCTACCATTTTGTGATTCTATGATAGGGTCCAGAACTGCTCTATTTCTCCCTAAATGTCTTTCCAGCTAAACCCAGACCATTTTATAGGAGGCTACATGTAGCATGATGGTTAAAATCTTTTCCTAGTGGGCTTTTTTTTTTTCAAAAAAAAAAAAAAAAGTCTCTGGGATATCCAGAGTCATTGTTTGGGACTGCAGAAGAATTTAGGCTCCCAGCTCAGATTTCAGATATTTCCGTCCTTCATTAGGTCTGATTATAAATTAACTAAATATGTGTATGCATCCATTAAAGTGCCAGGTCAGGAAGCAGAGTAAAATGTAGTATGTTCTCATCTACCATAAATATCTTGTTTCTACAATTACTTGGTAGTGTGGTGTGAGTCTGAGATCTGACTGCAGATCATTCCCAACCTAACAGATAAGATGTCAAGATCCACCTCACGAGCGCAGTGCCTTTAGTCACTGCTGGTTCTGCAATATCACCTTTAAAGGAGCTGATGTATATATAATAGTCTAATCTAGCCCCTTCATGTGGTCACACTTGAGATTTTACTAAGAGGCAGCACAGTCTTAAGTGGTCTCCCCTGACTTTGGTCCTCAGTAGTTGAAGTCTCTCTGCTCTAGCTTCTTTGGTTAATGTGAGATTCCTGAAAACAAGAGGAACCAGAACCAAATTACAGACTGTGTTCCAAACTCTCAAGTGTTTTGTTTGCTTAATCATATGTATTGTATGCATATTTTGTTTTAACACTACAGTCCTTACTCAAGCAAAACCACCCACTATGGTAAAAAATAATAGTGTAATTTGTCATTGAGTAACAATCTATTCTCAAATTACATTATTTTCCCTCCACTACTATTGCTTCTTGCTTGAGTAATTATTGTTCTCTCATCTTTGTCCAGCTTCATTAATTATTTTTTTTTCCTTCTAATAATAGAGCACAGAACTTGCCAAAACTTCAAGATGAGGACACAATATTTATATAGTGTTATTGTTATATTTCTTGTGTATGCCAATAAAAATGCAACAGATAGTGTCATATTTCCTCTTTTTCCTCTTCTTAATGCACTCTTAACATGTTAAGTAAATTTGGGGGGTATATGGTAAATATTGAGCAGGTACTCCAGTATGGTTTGCAATGAAACCACCGCTATGGATGTATTTTTTTCATCTATATAGAGCAATAATCTAATTTTTAAGGAAGGTTACTTTTATGACATGGAAAGCCAGCAAAGGACAGAGAAAATATATTGGAAATAGATTTTATTTCTCTTCTGTTAAGATCTGCAAGACCTTTCTAAAATCTCGCATTTTATATTTCAAATGTATTTTGAGAGTGAATAATAGCATCATAGACTTAGACCCTAGACTTTACTGAGGTGTCATTATTCAGAAAGCAATATGTTTTTCTAATTATATGTGCATGTATACATATGCAGTCATACATGCACATGCCAATAGTTATAGAGTGCCATCTACTGTCATATGAGACCAAATAATGTTGTTTCTGTTAAATTTTTAGGATCAATAAAATCATTGTACCCTTCAAAGAGTTTCTGATTAAGTTGCATTAACAAAGCACAATTTTTTAAATTGTAGGGGAGTTGTTTTCCTACCTTTGAGCACATTGACTCCTCTTTTCTATTCTGCTTTAATTCATGTAATTTCTTAATCTGTCTGGATCACCTATCTGTACAACCACTTTATTATTTTGGACATAAATGAAAAAATAACTTTGTGACATGCTTGTGTAAAATATTGGTGATTTTCTTATATTAGTCTACTTACACCAACAGGTTATTTTCTTGTTGATATAAAAATACAGAATCCAGGCACGATGTGAATAACAGCACATGTGTTCACAAGCAGCATTAAATCTCCTTTTTAGAATGAAAATCTAAATTTGTTCTTCAGCAGAAAAGTCTGCCTTAAGAATTGGAGCTATAGAAAGCTTAAGACAGAAAATAAACTTGCCACTTGTCATAGCTTCCTCAGAGAAGCAAATCCAACCCCCCCTAGCCATATGGTATTTCATTCAGGACTGAAAACTTGCTCAAATGATGTGTCTCTTAAGACTGTTCAGTACTTCCCTCTGGTGGCCTGTCTCATAAAATATTTCTTATAAAAGTTAAATTGCTTAAATCACTCTTTAAACTGAGGAAATTTTGTGAAAATGTAGGTGCATGTTTTGCCAGTTTTCACATGGTCTCTGAAATGGCTTTAACTAGAAGGCTGTCAAAAATGTTTTATTGTAGCATGTTTTGTAACGTGATCTGGATTTCCAGTTTGGGTTAGGTGGGTCATATTGGTGAAATTCATCTGAACTTGAAATTCAGGAAAACCACAACAGGATATTTAGCTCAATTGTTAAGAAAGTGAGAAGAATAAAACCCAGCCATGTACTATTTTGGTCAAGCTGATTTCTTATCCCTTTAGGAAAGATAGCCAGGAAATCAGTTTTGGCTGGTGTGTGAGAGCATGGGTAAAAAAACCGATCTAGAATATGAAAAGTGATGCCACCTTCTCATTCACTCTCCTTTTCCTGAATCACTTCTTTTTGTCTTTTACTGTGCTTTTCAATGCAAGTTACCTACCATTCACCTTGCTGTGCATTAAATTCTTCTGTGAAGTATATAACTTTCTGCTGTTTTCTTGTTATATGTGATTACATCGTCTTCATTATAGATTTTATACACATTTAGTCCATGAAATACATTAATTTATTTAAAAGTTTAATTAAAAAAAATTATTTAAAAGTTAATTTATTTAAAAGTTCTTTTCACTTTTTCACTTCTAACAAGACCCTTTTTTTTTTTTTTTAATGGAATAATACTGTAGTGACTTAAACAGCAGTTGTAAAATATGGGAAAGACTGAACCTAAATTAGAAAACTCATTCTTTTAGGTCTCACGCTGCATTATTGCTGCTTTCCACACTTGTCTGGTGCTTTTAAATTTTGGAGGATTCAGGAAAGACAAGAATATCCCGGCTACAGATCTATATTGTGTATATGGGAATGTAAACAGAGTTAAATGTGGACCTGTCTTGAAAAGTGAGATTGCTGCTGGAAGGATAGTTTGAAAAATATTAGCTGGTGGGAACTCAACCCACTTGTGTCAACCTTCAGTGTTTTCTTATACAAAACCCATTTCTAAGTAGAAAATAAATGAAACTCATGCTATCATGTAAACCTGACAAAAGTGTATACTTTGAAAGTAGTACCATCAAAGGCCAACACTGAAGCAATTATCTGGAATGCATTTCAAATTCCTATATTTCAGTATATTTTAAATTGACAGAAAAATATAGAACTAGATACTCAAATGACTTAAGATTTTGTGTTAAATGATTGACAGTTCTATTTACCCCCAGATATGTTCCCCCATGCTCAAGGACAAAGAAAGGAAAAAGATACTGTATTACCTAGAGCTTGCCATAAATCTGGCAAGTACTTTCACTTTAAGTAAAAATGTTCCTGAATGGAGACGAAAAGTTAGAAGTTTAGATTTATTTTTTGCGTGAAAGGAAAACCTTGACTAAAAACATCCATTTGAAAAGAAAAGCAGCTACAAACAAAAAAATCATTGCATTTTCATATTTCTCTTTAGCTAGACACAGCCCATCTTCCTAAGTCCCTGAGGAGCCAGTTGCATAACTCCACCTGCCTGTGGAAATTAAGAAGCTGAAAAAAAATGTCAGTCTGGCACACCATTCAGGTAGTCTGGCAAGCAGGCAGGTAAGAAACCAAGCAGATAAGGGACAGCTTCTTTTAATCACTTAATTCCTTAGATATTTTTGACAGTACCAATACAATATCATGTAGTATTTTAGTCTGGCGTAATTGGTTTATTGTTCTAGGGAATAGTTCCAGTGGTAGATTTTCAATCTTTCCTAAAAGCACTATGCATTGTTAGAATGATATCCACCAGGGATCTCAAAGCACTTCCCAAACACTCCTTAACACATTATTCACATTGGCAAGAAAAAACATGGGAATTAGTGGAAACTTTTCCTGTCATTAGAGACAATCCAAATTAGCATCACTGAGCACTCCCTTCACTTCAGGTGGAAATACCAACATAAATTTAACACATATCGTCTAAGAGAGATGTTCTTTCACAAAAACAGATACGTTCTGGCAAGAAAGACAGAAGCAAAGGAAAAGAGGTACATCCTGGTATTATAAACAATTCTTCTTTTTGCTTAAAAATTATTTGAGCAAGACTCAGACTCAACTTCCACAACAATTAATTGGACTAATTTTCTTTTCAGATTAGTGCTTTACCTGTAGGCCTGCAAATTTGGCAAGAATTTTACATGCCCAGTTTTGTTCATATACTTTTTAAAACATATGAGTGATTATTATAAGCCTAAGTAACACTCACCTGAAAAAAGTCCTGCTTCAAGTAAAAAACCTGAGGACAAAAGCAGCTTGTATCCCCAGTTGCCACTGAAACCAAGAAAGTAAAGAAAAAAAAAAGGGAATTTACAACCTTAAAATTCCTTTCAGGTTCGAAGTATTACAGATATACTTTCTGTGAATATATAACATGATTTAATATGAATTCACTAAGTGCTGTTTTTCTTGACTACTTTAAAAACAGTAAATCAATATGTTTCCTCTTTTTATATGCAATATTTACTGTTCTTCTTTTCACTGTATATGTGTTCATTTACTATGTGCCTTTACCAGGTAAACTTGGAGTAATGAATTCCAGTTTTTCTTATAATCACAATATAAGTACCTAATGTAATTTTTAAGATCTACGAAGTGCCAGTGAGGTGTCAAATTTAAATTAATGTGTGTGCAAGACTATTCTTTAGTTTTCTTAAACAGTCAAATAGCAAAGTCACATCTGATTACATCAATAGTACAATGAGAAGTAAAGAAACCCTTGGGTACTCTACTCATCTCCATGGGACCAGGTCTTTCACTACAGATCATAAGTCAGATGAAAAATGATAACATTTCACCCTCCAACATAAAAACGTTTATTTCCTTTTTCAAGTCATTATTACTATACTATTATTATTGACCTTATCATCATATATTTATTTACTGTAGTGTATTAGTACCATCAAAACAAAGGGATTCACTCTGAATAAAACAGATCATTATGTCTTCCACATAGCTAAGAGCATTTTGAGGAAAGCTTGCAACAGTGCGCCTAGGTTTTTGGAAAGCCTTTGGCTCTTGGACATCAATGCTGTTCTAAAGCTCCTAACAATAAATTGTTGAGAAGCATTAAGTTTAATAGTATTCTTAGCCATGGTATTCAAAGTGAAAGCATTATACTACACAGCATAATGATGCCTTGCAACAATAAATACCTTAATGTATTTTGGATTCTTATTTATGTCCTGGTTTTTATACACTTGACATATACTTAGGTAAGCTTTTCAAGTTTTTCATTTAAAAATTAGTTGGGAAAAGAGAACATCTGTTGTTGTTTTTATTGTTGTTGTTTAATGAAAGCCAACTGTCTGTTACATGAAATTAAATCTGAGAAATCTGCTAGGTAGTAGACAAACCACAAAGCTGTCGAAACTCCCAATCCTAGTACAGCTTCACAATGATATAATGTATTTCACTTTCCTAATAACTAGCTGAAACTAAGGTCTGGGTTTAACTTTCAGGGGACAATTACTAGTAAAGCTCTTTCATGTTTGGAAGAAGCCATTTTAACCATTATAACTGTGATGACACAGAGAAGAAATTTTCTAAATTAAAAACTCCTGTTCATTTATTCCAAGGATGGAGAATAGAATTAGAGTTACATTATCACATGAAAAAGACATACAAAGGGCAAAAGAAAGCCATTTTAAGAAACTTAATTTATTTCTAAAGCTAATAGATATGGAAGATAAAGATACAGGTATACAGTTCCTTGTTCATTTTAGAAGGTTTAAAAATAAAGTTTTAGGGCAATACATATATTTTACAGCAGTCATTTTAAATTTAATCATTTGGTTTCCTATTTCAAGGGAAGGAAAGAGAGATGGAAATTGCCAGAGCATGTAATTTCATTTAGATTCCTACAGTAAGCTAGGAAGAATTGCTATCTGGAAAAGCCTGTCTTTCTCCTCTGACTACTGGTTGTCTTGAGCAATCAGCTTATACTTGATTCTTAGCATTTAAATAGCTAAAATTAGACAAGATAAATTCCACCTTATGTTAAATACTTCTCCATGAAGACAGAAACATGAAAAAGACTGTGAGGTGGAAAATAATGGGATTATCTGCATTGATGGTGCCAGGGGTGCACTGAAGTACCTTTGCACTTCAGCAAAGCTCCTAATATACAATGCACAGTGAAAAAACAAAACAAGAGAGCATGACACACCCTAGAGAGCTTATTCATTCCCCACTGTCAAAGATACTAATATTTCTATCAGAGCAGTAGTATCTTCCTGTTCTGGTCTACTACAAAACTATGATCTCAGTCATAATTCAGTAACGAGCTTTCTAAAACAAGTTGAGAATACATTACAAATTAAAACATTTAATACTTTATATTGATAACTTCTCTGATTCTTAAGGATGCCTTTTCATTAAAATTCCCAACAGTAAAAGGTCTAAGTTTCATTACAAGCTGAAAATATTTAATGAAGTGAATGTTTTAAGAATTCAAAAGCATTTGTAAGCATCTGGTCTCGTATCTTATGTGTTTCAAGTGGTAAGATAAAGGTCTCTGCCTAGCTATAACTGGGCTATATTGTCCCACTTTCTCATTAGAATATGGAGAAACATCATTTTCTAGGAGACTTAGTTTAAAGATCCAAGGGAAAAATCAGATAAAATCTTACACATTTCAGGGTACCTATCCCAGCCCCACTGTCCATCCATTATGACTTGTCTTCTTTTATCTTCAAGTCGCACTTATACAATCACTGTGCAGTCTCACAGAAGACACAAGTTCATGACAATGGACAAAATCTCTTCAATATTGAGTGCTTTTTCTTATAAGAAAGGTCATATAATTTGTCTATTGCCAACTGTGCTTCCTTCTTTCTGTGTGACACACAAATATATATACACACATCAAATCTTGTTCAATATCTCATACAAAACAGTGGCCATACTAGATACACAATGTTTGAGGGCATGAGAGAGTTTGCTTGACAGGAAGATGTTACAAATTCTTTCATATCATGGACTGAGTTATATTAACTTCACTGTATCATTAGTCTTTAATGACATCTATAGAAACTAAAAACGTTAAAGCTGCAGCACTGTAAAATAACCAGCAGGTCATCCAGAATGTATAAGAGGTGGCAATACAAAATTTATTTACTACTAGTTTGCTTTTAGCACAGTGTGACATTTTCAAAAATACCTGAATGTTTTGGTTGGTAACAATTAATATATTTATTTTCAACTAGAAAAATACTTTAAATTACTTGTTTCCATGAGGCATAGACTGTTAAATCCAGTAGCTGAAATATAGCTGGACATACACCAACCAAAACAATTCCATGGTTCTATGATCTAAGATGAAACGTCAGGGAGTATTATCTGTAATGAATTAAGAGATAATTGCATTTTAAAGTAATTTAACTCGTGTAATTTTTTTGACTGATACATTAGTGGCATAACTGTAAAATTCAAGAACTTCCATCAGACATTGCTAGACACCTCAACAGATAGACAAACCTCTTATTAAAAGGATTTGAACAGTTATGGCAGCAAATAAAAAGTTGATGATTCATTTTGCTATTATAGAAGAAATAACATTACTTCAAATTTATAAATTATTCTTTTTGTCATAGAATGCATAATGAATCACAATTTTTGTTCATCACTTGCTTATTATTAATTTAACAGGTATAGAGATGGTGTAATATATTTTCTCCAATTCCTTTTTTTTATTAATAGAAGTCTTCCTTTTCAGGTTTAGCATGGTGACCAAGAGGAATGTAGTGCTGATGTAACAAAGGAGCAAAGAAAACAAGTCTTGTTGAAGTTCAGTTCTCCTGATTTACATAGCAGTCTGCTCAACAGAGAAAATTATTCTATTACACACAACAGAACACACACCTCATTATGGAAGAGTGGTACACACTGCTTTAATGAACCCATGGACTATAACACAGGGATTGTGAAGGGCTCATTTGGGATGCAGCTGCTTATCTGGTTGCAGAAACATGCAGGGAATGTATACATTTTATCCTTTCTCCAGCTAGTGTGAAAGCAGTTTTAAGGGTAATGAAATTAATAGTATTTCATAAATATTTTCATAGAAAATACTCATTTATATGTGTTTAAATATAAAATATCAGACTCCTTCCCACTCAATAACTGTTCTTATTCCAGGACCTACTTTCAATGTTTCTCTTACTTTGGAGAAAATGGTACAAAAGTTATTAAACACAGAATGGAATGTTGTTACCCGTTCCTTTTTGAGGACATCAGTTACGTGTATATATATTAAGGCTCATTTGAAATATATTTCCTTGATTTCAAGATAAAGCATCTATTATTTATGCTACATTTCTTAAATTAAAAGCAGTGCAAGTCTCAGGAGTTTTAGAGGAATTCTGCATAGCACAAACAGAGCAGATACAGTGGGTCTGTGTTGTGTTGAGTGCATGTTCAGGTATAACAGCAGGAGAGGAGCTTCTGGTTTTGTCCATGTTGCACAGCTATAGTGTCCCTGAAGCTTTCATGTGGCTTTTATAGTGAATTCCTTGAGCACCCACAGTGTCTAACTCCAAGAATGCTCTCCAGGACATCCTGAACACAACCTATCTCAAGGAAACTTGTGCAAGAAGCTACCCCTTCAGTGCCCATCAGAACATCATTAGACACACTGTGAATCACCCTGATAGGGAGGATGCCAAATACCCAGCAACCCTCAGTACATCCCAGCTGAGGAGAAAAGGGAGGTCTGCACCTACAGTGCACTAGAACCTGTGCACTAGAACCTGTAAGGTGTCTTAATGAGAAAACCTTATGCAATTTGGATATGTCTGATTGGATGGATCTCCATAAGTAACACCTATGAGACATTCAGCTAACTGAAATATTTTCAGGCTCTTCTCATCACAAATGAATCTCTAGTCTCATGTGACAGTCTTGTATCATAAGGTGGTACCTGCATGCCATGTAGCCCAGGTCAGCCCGCTATTAGGAGTAAAAGATAAGACCATCATCCTGCTGTGACAAAGGCACTACAAAAGTGGTCTCTCTGTAAGCAGTGTAAGCACAACCTTCTCATCCAGTATCCAGGCCTCTCTCAACTGTTTGTCCATCCCCAAGGCTGAAAACCAACTCAGACTGGAAACAGGTTACAAATCTCCATCTGGGTTCCAGCCACAGCTAACACCTCCAGTAAGATAAAGGTGAACTACCCTTTTTGGGCAACCTCTTTCTGCAGTGGGTCCTAGAATCCTTAGATTCATCTGCTATTGTTTTTGGCATACCACCAGGTCATGTCCCTGGACGTATGCCCTGTAGAGAATATGGCAGTGTAGCCCCTCACAACAATATGCCTTGTTCTCTTCTTGCACAGCATTCTCTAGGACTTTTCCATTGTCTTTCAACCTCATTTATGATAGCTTGTGACATGTGCTAATGTGATGAGACCATTACACGGACTGATGATAGGACATTTTAGAGTAAGATGGTATGCTGTGGCACAGACAAGTTACAGTGAGTGAACACTATGAGTATCTTGCTAGAACCTGTGAGGTGTCTTGGTGAGAAAACCTTATGCAATTTGGATATGTCTGAGGTACCCCCAAAATGTCCTGTGGATCTGGTGTGTTCACAGCAAGTATGAGTCTGAGATGCTCTTGCTGGCATGGTCTTTAGAGTGGCCAAAAAAGAGCAGTGGAGACAGAACCAGTGAAAATGAGAATTGCAAAGTTAAAACTCCAGCTTGACAAAAGGGGGTTAAGTGTGAGGCACAGAAGCTTTCAATTTCATATTACCTTCAGATCTGATATTACAGTAATACAAAGTTTAGACTTTATTTTCAAGATATCTATATTTCTGAAAGCAAAAGTGAAGGTAAATTGCAGGTCTGGGGAAAGTGGAAGGTCTGTAGTTTTTCTCTAATTTTCTTGCCACCTCATGAGAGTTTAGTTGCCTGGATGACAGAGACCCCTGCAGTAATTTTTCTGTGCTTGGTGCCCTGAGCCTTATGACCCTTGTTAATGCAGAGGCCTCCCATTTTTCCCTAATTTGCTTCAGGATTCCCATTTCTCATATTTCCTGTCTCAGAGCTGCTCTGAGCCCTTTTAGCCCATCCCCTTGTCTTCCATCACTCAACACTTCCCATCTCAAAGCCTTCCTTGCCCTCTGCCCAGCTCTTCCCAAACCCATCCCTGGTCATGTTCATGCTACTGACACTTTCCCACCACCTCTTCCTACCCGTGTCTACCTCCAGGAGGCAGCTTTGGTATAGAGACTACTGTGGTCCTCTACCCCTGCAGTGCCTACACCCTCTGCTGCCACCCCACTGCTGCAGGCATCTGCTTATTCCCCTCAGCTTGTGTCCACTCATGCCCTCCCAGCACCGGTTGTGGTTCTCTCTATGTCACGCATTTCAAAATCCTGCATTTATAAAGCATTTCCCTAGATCAAATAGAATTCAGAGGTAATATTCAGGAAAAAGAGGGGAAAAGAAAGCCTTCCCTGCAGGAGCCCTCTCTTCTACCAACCTTGGAGATTTTCTGGAAGGATCTTTGAGTATTTATTTAGCTTTCACTCTTAAAAGGATTGGCAAATGTTTTTAGGAGACTTTGGCTTTGACTCAAAACCTTAATACAGCATTAAGAAGAATTACATAATTTAAAGGTAGCAGAGGCCAAGTAGGTCACCCAGTGAAATAGCTCAGCAGTGCAGTCTTGCACTTTTTAGAGTATTTTGTGGTGCCTTTGCCCAATCCAGATCTGGTTTAAAAGGATGAAGCTTCCTGTATGTCTCGTGAGTCGTTCAGACAGTTACAGGATCTTAACCTTTAGAAGTCTGCAACATAAGAAGTTTGATACCTGTGTCATTCGGATTAAAGGAAATTCTTTTTACACCATACTAATTTCACTTATGTATGAAAGCTGAAACATGCTGTTATAGCTCAGCAGCAACATAAATAAAAGAGGAAGTGGGATATTCAGTCATTTTCTCTTTACTGCTTATTCACAGGGCAAAAAAAGCTCTGACTGAACAAGATCTCTCTTCCTATAACCGTCAGTGACTCTCACCTGTTTTCAAACCTCACACCTGCTGTTCTGGCTGAGCATGTCTTTTTATTCCCCTTCTTTCATTTCTCTTTTTACTGTTGACCTGTTCAGTTATTTCTCAGTACTTTTTCTCAGATCCTTTGGGGGATTTTATCAAACAACTTAGTGTTTTGCAACGCTGTAGGATGCCTGAAGTTCACAGGAAGTCTTATGTGCTGATTATGCTATAGTGCATAAAGGAACAGCTCTTCCACTGAAACCAACAAAGATTTTAACACAGACTTCTCTGGGGTTCAAATGCCACCTTCTTTCTGCTGCTCTTCAGCTTCAGTTTTCCCTTCCAACAAAATTTTGAAATAGCTAATTCTGAGAAGAGTGATTTGCTACCAATTTTTAGACCAGCAAATAAGATGTGTCAGCTTGACTTTTAACACTTGTGTCAAGCAGGACATTGTTCAAGCAGATCATAGTACTGTAAATTTGCATGCTTAGTTGTGCAGATAACAAAATTTACATTGACTTGAGCAGGACTACATGGAAGCACAAATTCATCATGGATGATTGTATGATGAATGGCATCATTGTCCACATGACACAATGGGAACAACTAGGCTTGTGTTAGTGATGAATGAGAAACTTTAGAAATCCAGGATTTGAATTCTGTGCATAAATTGTAATAATGCCATTCCACCTGTTATGTTTCTGTCTGCAATGAAGAAAGGTAAGAATTGTACTAGAATTGGCATTGAAATAAAGGGGTAGCATAAGTATTTATGCTTTCAAGTGCTTAGGGTACCATTTGAGTTGTCAAGTCTTATTATACTGAGTATCATCCACACCTGGTATATGTGTTGTTCAAATACACTTCTATTTCTTCTCCAGTATATTTTTGGACAGAGCAAAGCTTTGTTTGTTTGTTTGTTTGTTTGTTTTGATAGTGAATGACAAGCTTTATAATTTCATTTGTGGGGAAGTATCTGAAGAGAATTTCAGTTGAAATGAGCAAGATGCGGCCTCTGCTTGGATGTGTATGTGCAGTGGATATCATAGAATCATAGAATGGCTTGAATTGGAAGGTACCTTAAAGATGATCTAGTTCCAAGCCCCCTGCCATGGGCAGGGACACCTCCCACTAGACCTGGTTGCTCAGAGACTCATCCAGCCTTGTCTTAAACACTTTCAGGGATGAGACGTCCACAAATTCTCTGGACACCCCGTTCCAGTGTCTCACCACCCTTGTAGTAAAGAACTTCTTCCTAATGTCTAATGTAAATCTACCCTGCTCTAGTTTAAAACCATTGCCCCTTGTCCTATCACCATGTGCCCTTAGAAAAAATCCCTCTCCAGCTGTCTTGTAGGCCACCTTCAGGTACTGGAAGGCTGCTATAAGGTCTTCTTGGAGCCTTCTCTTCTCCAGGCTGAACAGAAGCAACTCCCTCAGATGCTCCATCTCTCTTATCACCTTTGTGGCCCTCCTCTGGATCATCTCCAACAGATCCATGTCCTTCTTGTGTTGGGGGTTCCAGAGCTGAACACAGTACTGCAGGTGGGATCTCACAAGAGCAGAGAACAGGGGAGAATCACCTCCCTTGACCTTCTGGCTATGCGTCTTTTGATGCAGCCCAGGGTATGATTGGCTTTTTGGGCTGCCACCACACATTGCTGGCTCATGTTAAGTGCTTCATCAACCAGCAGCCGCAAGGCCTTCTCTGCAGGGCTGCTCTCAATCCACTTGTCATGCAGCCTGTATTTGTGTGGTATTGCCCTGCCCCAGATGCAGGACCTTGCACTTGACCTTGTTGAACTTCATGAGGTTGGCATGTGCCCAACTCTTGAGCCTGTTAAGGTCCCTCTGTAAGGTCCCTCCAGCGTGTTGACTGCACCACACAGCTTGGTGCTGTTGGTAAACTTGTTGAGGGTGCACTTGATCACACTGTCGATGTTGTCAAAGATGTTAAATAGCATCGGTCCCAGCACTGATCCCTGAGGGACTCCACTCATCATAGTTTTCCATTTGTTCCATTGTTCACAACTCTTTGAAAGTGGCCATCTAGCCAATTCCCCCTCCTCTGAGTCGTCCATCCATTAAAGCCATGTCCTTCCAATTTAGAGACCAGGATGTCGTGCAAGACAGTATCAAACACTTTGCACATGTCCAGGAAGACAACATCACTTGCTCTTCTGTTATCCACTAATGCCATAACCTTATCATAAAAAGGCAACAAATTTGTCAGGCAGGATTTGCCCTTGGTGAAGCCATGTTGGTTTCATTACCTGTCATACAACAACCTGGGCCTACTGTTCAGAATTCTTCTTTTTAACTATGTGCCTGAGATGCATTTGAAATAAAGAAAATAAGTAAAATGTTTGCTATTATATAATGGGTATTCTGGCTGGGATGCCTAGACAAAATACAAGTTTTGCCTCATTGTAATTTGATGTGCTCAGATTTAAAAAGGCACTGGTTTTCCCTACTGGGCTCAAATATTCATTAAAAAAAAAAATATTTTGCAAAACCTGCATTTTTTTCATAAACCAAAGTGATAACCTAGTAAGTGGTTCAAGTTATAAACTATTAATCAAGTTGGTAATTTGACTTTATATTGCTATGAAAATAATGGGTTTGAGTCATCTTAAGTGACTCAGTCCTTCTGGAATAAAACACTGAATTTCCAAGTGATGATATTTGTTCTAGTGATATGAATGCTGAACATGATCATTGTAAATAATGGCTATCATAATTAATATAGAAAGAATTAATAATGACTTTCAATTTTGCACTAAAATGCTGAAGATAACAGGTGTCTTCTGTGATGTACTTTATGTCTACAAGAGATTAATATTTTAATGCATATCATTAAATCATGTGAAACCACTATTCTTCACTTCCTTTGGAAAAAAATATTTTGTAGCTTACTGTTGATCACGTAGTAAAAGCTCATTTAATTACATACATTTACAGAGGGAGTTCATAGGATATGTCCTTAAAGAGGAATTACATTTTTGGACACTGAATGTTTATATCGAGGTGTAACCAACAGCTACCAGATTCAGTCCAAACTGCAACAACAAACTTGCATGAGAAATTAATTTAATATTTAATTTTGAAAACAGGGCTTCCAAAAACTTACTAGTGATTTGTGTACTTAAAATTATAGCAAATAATTTTCCAGTGTCACCTGATAAGATACACATTGACCATTACATTCAAAGTCTCTTCTTGGTGCAATATGTGAATGCCTGTACCAAAAAAAATCAATTAACTTTACTCCTGACAGTACAAATTTTTGGGACAGAGTAAGTGTGACAGAAAACAATAATGGGGGCTTGAGGTTTTATAGTACTAAATGACATAGTCTGGATAACATAATAATTCCTCCTATTTTTCATTTTGTTGTAATACCACAAATTAAAGATTACTAGTTTTATCTTTGTGATCATGTTCCAATAGCTCAGGACAGAGCTTATTTGAAGTTAGTGACACTTCAGAGATTTGACTTTCACATACAGCAGGTAATCTGGGAAGATTAGTAAAATATGTAAAAATGGTCTTATCATTTCTGTGGATAAACTGGTACTCCAAACTTCTAACCCAAAGCTTTACTTCAGGTTTAAATCAGTATTTTCCTGCTCCATTTTTGTTGGATTTTGAGTATATGTATATTTTTTTTTTCCCTACAGTTTTGTGTGGCTCCATGTTAGTTGGTTTTGAAACAGATGACTTCTAAATTGTCCCCAAAATATATATTTTTATATGTATACTGAATTCAGTACATTTCTATATTCAAATAATGTGTGATTTTTCTCTCTGAAATACAAGAGGAGTTTCCTGTACAGCAGGCATCACATTTGGGGCTCCCCAGCTCTGTTCCCCACTCACTGCCCATCAGTTTCACCCAGGATTATGTTGCCATAAATTGGAAAATTCTAAGGCTTTCTTAACATGATGGCTTTTGGGCAGCTTTAGAAATGAATGTTATCATACTGGGACACAGATCTTTTGCTGTTAATTTAAAATACATATATATACACCAACAAAAAGACAGAAGAGTGAGGCAGCTGAAACTCAAGATTCAGATTCTTACTGCAATTTGTCCATGTACTTTGGGAAGTGAGGAGGAAAACAATTCTTTAGTCTGTCCCTGAGTTTAAGGGAAATGTCAATATTCAGGCTGAACATCTTGTAATCGAATCCCAGTGTACTTGCTTCAATGCCTGTTGGATATAGATTCTCCATGTCCCAATACCTGAAAATAGAAACAGCTTTAAATGTCACATCCTTTCACTGTTTGCTGCTATGAGAATAGAGATTAATGAAAGATACCTAGCAGTATTGTACAAATCAACAATTAGCAGACAGCAAGGGGATCTGTAAGGCAAAAAGGCTCACACATCTGACTAGAGTCTGAAAGATCACTCACAGTAATGCTCAATGCAAAGCTGTGGAAAAATTCTAACTACAGAAATCCATCCACCATGAGGGATGTGTATTTTTTTCCTTTGCTCCATCTCCTTTCTAATGTTTATTTTAGAATGAAGGGCCTGCTAGGCTGACTCTAACCAAACAGCTCGCAGGTCAGCTGGCTAGCTTGAGAAAGAAAAGGGGGCCCAGTTTGGGAGCTGTGGGCAGCCAGCCACTATTCCTGGCTCCGTGCGCCTCTGGGACTGCTGTGCAGACTCAGCTCTTCATAGTTAATTCCTACTGAAACTTCACTGAATTTGGTGTCTTAATATTTTGAAGTTGTGGGACAGGTTGACCTTTGAAATGGTCTTTAGTTTTGAATAGTTGAAAAAATTGCTGGGTCACAAAACTTCCTGGACCATTTTCTGAAAAGTCTGTTGAAGGCAAATGCTGGAGCTCCACTCAGAAGCACAGGGGCACAAGGTTATTTTCATCCTTTTTCTAGAGTTATCATGGACAAGGAGAGCTTTTATTTTCACAGGTCCCTCTCTCTATACTGGGAAAAACTGTCAATCTCAGGCAATAGCACTTATTCCCTTTCTTTTTGTTACCTATAAAAGAGCTGCTGTGCATTAATTTTAAGAAGTAGATGCAACTTATCCACCTCATCCACTTTTGTTTTTTCAACAACTAAACAGAGTGACCTACTTCATCCTAATTAAATTGATTTTTTTTTTTGCCTACTGGGAGCACAAGTAATAAAGAATGACCTTATTTAAAGATTTATGCAATGGGCTTGCATTAGATGTTCAGTAGATTCAGTGCCATAGTAGTTTTTGCCTGATGGCTATGTGGGTTCATAGTAGGTATGAAAACATTAAAATTCTGAAAAAGCCATTTTCCTTCTTAATAGGAAAATCAATTGGACTGAACACATATGGTCAGGCTGATATGATTAAATGACATGTGCCAGACAGATAGATTTGCCATATATTTTAGTATCTAAAGAAGCAAATGTTAACCAGTGCTAATCTTTATATCACACTGGCTAAGAGCATGAAGTTGGACAAGGTGATTCTTTTGTTTGGGTTGTTGTCGGGGTTTTTTTGGTGTGGGGTTTTTTTTTTGGTTGGTTTGGGTTTTTTTTGTGGTTTTGTTTTGTTTTGTTCTTTGTTTGGTTTTATTTGGTGTGCAAAAGAACAACATTAGAAGCTAGTTCCTTCTAGTTCCTTTGATTTATTGCCTTTTTGAGGGAAAAGAAATCTGAAACCTTAAGTAGGCTTAGGGGATTAGAACTCATATAGCAAAGGACAATTTCTTTGGTTTATACTCCTATGAGGTCCATTGGTAGATGGGACAGGACCTAATTTCATTGTCCTTCATCTACATAGGCATATGATCAAGGAAAGCTGCACTTACTGCAAGATGCCATTCACTTTATTGACCTCAGAAGTGTAATCTCCAAAGTATAGCTCCTTGTGACAAAAAGAAATTCTTGGTGCCATACATATTTGTCCTCCTTGGCAGTTCCCCTTTCCAATATTCACTACAATTTGCTGTTGTTACATGTATTATGAAATTCGGAGGAATTTAACTACTCGTTAAAAATAAATGAAAAATAAACATTTTTGTTTTAACATTTAATACTTAGAATTCTTACAGACAATAGATGAAGGATGTGTTTAAGTATTTTTGTACCCCACTTCTTATCTGTACATATATAGAACTATAAGTACAATTCTACAACATTGTTCTACACCACTGTAAGCTATTGTCAGAATGTTTGTTCTTTCAGTAACAGGCACAAATCTCTTCAAAGTTTAATTCTAGATAAAAGCAGTAATAATAATGCAGCTTCTGTTTGCTGAAATGTTGTAAAGTTGCTTCCATTAATAGTAAAAAATGTGGATTATCCCACAGTTTGCTATCTGTAGTGACCATGTGGTTTTGATCATTTGTATCATTTTACAGAAACTGGAATTTCTCTTCCAGGAATCCTGCTCTTTACTCTATGAAGACAGTGACAACACTGTCATTGACTTTACTGTAATGAGAATATAAACATTCAGCCTCCACGTAATCTATTTTAAATACACAGATTTCTTTTTGTTTGTCATCTATTACACTTGCTTTATAATGATTTTTTTTCTGAATTCTGAAGATTAGTTTTTCAGTAAATAATTTAGTAGGCTACTAGATTTTCTTAATCTTCCAAATTCTTTTCATTGTCTCTCTTTTCTTCTGTAGAAGGAGCTCTTTAGTCATATTCTACTGAAAAAAATGTCACAGGTGACATAATAATAGTGACAGAAGGAAGCCACAGGCATCAAAAAGCTATATTTAGTCAACAAAATTTTGCTTCCATGATGATAGCAGATGGGATACCTGGTGTTGTTAAGTCATGGACACTGTGACTGCCAATCTGTGCTACAGATAAATCACTATTACAATACTCACAAAAGGGCTATCACAGTTTCAAGCTTTTCTCTCTTCCTCCCTCTCACACCTGTCCCTCTGCCATCACCCTCTGGCTGTACTGTAGATAAGCATGTGTGATGTTGAACATGGGTTCGGATGCCCATGGTCAGTTCACAGAACAGGTAGATCAAAGACTGGCAGCCAGAAACTATGATTTCTGTGACTAGGCACATAAATTTAAGCCACAGAATGTAATATTAACAGCTTTCAGGAAGTTTGGCTGTTACCTATCTGTCAGCCTTAGAGATAAAAGGTTGTAGATAAACCATTCCTAATCCCCCAAATCAATGCCCTAAAGAAGACACAATTGCTGCTTTAAAAGATGTCAAATACTGTTCATAGACAATGAGATTAATTTGATTAAACATAAATTTCTCCAGTGAATACAAATTATTAGCATTCACTAATAATAGTTTATTATATTTGATAAGGTCTAAAAAAGAAAATTGGTATTCTTGGGATTCAGTAATTTAAAATTAATTGCTATCAGTCTTAGAAATAATGACAAGACAAAAGAAATAATGAATTCTCTGATATCTATGCACGACTTTGCAACAGACTAGAGAATAAAACTAAGTTGTAGTAGTAGGCATAATAATGACAAAACCAGCAATACAACACTTAGAGACTATAGGGCAGAGCTTTGGGATTACTTTAGTACCTTTAAAATGTAAAGGAACTCTTCTAATATACACACCTATCTCACCTGACAGAAGTTGTCAGCGCCCACTAGCAGTTAGTAGTTGCATGCCAAACACTTTTAGCAGGAAAGCATCGTAGTCAATAATTGATGACAATTCACCTCATTCCACTGATGTCAACAGAGATGGAATTCACCTCGTTACATTCAACTCTGGCCCTTACTATTTACAAATGGCATATGGGAAACATTTGAACAACTGTTAATTGCTCATAGCTAACTGCAGGGATATGGATAGTGGAAGGCTGAGAATTGTGCTCAGTTTGAATTTCCAAGAACACATGGGTAAAGAAATTGGTATGCTCATTTGGGATTTTGTTGTTGTTGTTGTAAGAAAAAAACCCAAGCACACACAAAACTGGAAATGCACAATTTAGCATGTATTTCTTTGAAGAAAATTTCAAGCCAGTGAGACAGCAAGGCATTTAAGCAATACTGGTAAATCAGAGAGCCCAAGTGTGTATCACAGTATTCAGCCAGGTAGTTCTGGAATTAGCTTAGAACCTACCTGCCTCCTAGGTTTCCACAGTTGTCATGCAATCATCATGATCTCTCTGAAAGTTTTTTTCAGTTTTGTTGAATCACCATTTACTAGTTGAGATACAGTTCACTGGAAACATTCCAACCAGGTCCAGAAAGACAAGCTGGAGCAACATGCTTTCTAATTCACATTTTAATCAACACTTCCACCTTTGTAAACAAATGGGAAACACATGAATGTATTTAAAATCAAATCACAAAGCAGCTCAAAATAGTAGCTGTGTTCAAATCACTACACAATGAAATAGGGAGAAAAGGTATTCCTGAATAGTACAGGCAGCTGACAAGAAAATACAGGGCTATAATAAGAACATAACTACTCATTATTATTCTTGCCTTGAAATAGCATTTGCATGGAGACAGTTTATGTTTTGCTTTAATGGCATGCTAAGGGTAAACAAGATAAAATATATTTTAGGATGACTTGTCTCATTCTGAGGAAATTAATCCTAAGAATTATCTAATATTTTGTCTCAGATGTTTTATTGCTATTTCTTCCTAGTCTTGTCTGTTCTACATGTTGATATCAGAAGCTCTGTAATATATCCTGTCTCTATATATAAATAAAACCTGAGGGTATCAACAGACCATTTTTGCTTTCTATTTCCTTCCCTTCCAACTAAAGGCTGAAGAATGATAATAAATCCACTTCTTTACCTCTCCCATACTGAGACCATCTACCCTGTAGAAAAATGGAAGTTAGACCTGATCAGTCAAGAAATATTGCTTTTCAGTTCATTTCACTCTTGTTCAATAATCATCAGTAGTAAAAAGCAGAGGGCTTTTAATGACCTTTAATTTGCTTTAGAAACTTAAAATGCAAGTAATTTTATTCCCCCTGGGTATAAATAAATGAGGGAAAGCAAAAAGCACGCACATTTGACTGGTCACAGAACAGTCATTAGATTTATTCATCAGTATCTAGCAAATTCCTTATTCAACTCAGAAGTTCAGAGGATTCCAAACAGCCAAGATAAGAACAGTGAAAGGTGCAGGGAAATGTGGTTTTCTGTCTCAGAGATGGGAAGCAGGTTGTATCCACTCTGCTGCTGACTTTCATGGTGACTGAAACAAGCCACTAAATGCTTCTAGTCCTCACATGAGAAGTATGTTACTAGACCTAGAAAGGGTTGTATATCAAAGGAGAACAATTGTTTCATATACATAAATAGCAAGAATATTGATATAGAAGGATTATTAAGAGGAAGAATATTAAAAGAAAGAATTAAAAGAAATTAAAATGTAAGAAAAGTAATGAAAAATGTTGAAAGTAATGAAAAATGTTGTATCTATTGTGATGCATGCAACAACCTCAAGATGAATGATAAAAAGCCTCTTCTTCACAAAATAGGATTATAAATAGAAGTACGGTAAATAACCAAGCGTTTGTAAATGTACTTGCAAACATTCAGTAAAAGCAATGCAGTGTAAATTAAAGACAACTGCTAAGCAGTCTGCAGTTATATAAGTGTAAAATCAACATGAGTGAGGTCAGACCAGGGTCTAGGAATGTTAATGTATTTGAACTGGAATGTTAATGCATCTGAACAGGAATGCCAGGTACAACTTTACAATGCAGTGTCTGGAATTAATATTGAGAACTCTTTCCTTCTAATAGACTCTGGTACTGTCAAAAATACAAAAAGCACAAAAGAGGAGATCTCATTTGTCTGCCAGAACCACAATCAGCAAACCAAACTATGAGCTGAT
>JAAGNO010003109.1:0-17193 GCA_033439905.1 Ceryle rudis | reverse complement strand
AAAATACAAAAAGCACAAAAGAGGAGATCTCATTTGTCTGCCAGAACCACAATCAGCAAACCAAACTATGAGCTGATTTTCATTCTGTTTTGATAAGAACAGAAAGAGAAATATGGAAATTGGAAGTTTGCAAATGAGGTGGTTTCTCTTCCTGTTCCGATGCTCAAACATCCCAAGGAACACACACCCCATGTGTTTTGGGTGTCCTTCTCTGGCGCTGACTTATTTGTACTCTTTGAAAGCTCTCCAGTGCTCACTTGTATCTCACAAGTGGATGTTGACAAGTGTCATGTATGTCACAAGAAATTAGTCATTCAAACAAGAACAACCATTTTGTGTCATTTCAGGGAAAGATCTCTGTTGAAGCCATACAGCCAGAAGAAAAAAGTAAAAGACTTCTCCAATCCCAAATTCAGCAACCAAGCAGCAGAGTGCTGAAAGAAAAGTAATTCAAGAGGAACACAAAATAAGGAGAATTAAAAAAAAAAAAAAAAAAAAAAAAAGAGTTAGCCTGAGTGATTTAGGATGGAGGTGATTCACTATTGAGGTTCAGGCTGTTGTGAGCTGAAGTCAGATCACAGTGGACTGGGCTGTTTGTCTTGTTTGATTATTTCTGGGGCTGCAAGCCTTTTGGGGGAAATACTATGAACTATAATAAAAGATGATAATTTCACAGCATCTTAGCTTTTGACATTTCATGGTTCTGAGCAAAGATAACATTCTGAAGAAACTTGCATTGTGACACTAACTTAGCAAAGACTAAGGCTATAAAAAACCTGAGAGCTAAAACATAAAAATACAATAAATAAGTGAGCTTCTTTACCATTCAATAAAAAAATGCTGCTGAAATAATTGTAAGTAGTAAGTAGCAAGTTGTAAGTAGTTGCTGTAAGTAGTTTTTGTCTAGTGAAGCAGCAAGAAGTGCAAGATTAAAGAAAAGGAAATACTGAAGAGTTAAAATGCCCTCAAGCCTGCTGTGCATTAAAACCTACCTTTGACCTTGCCTTTTGCTAATATGAGACAAACCATTCCTCTAACTGGCAGGACCTTGGAGGGCTTGAAATTAAATCAGGTCCCTGCCTCAAGGTATTTAAATTAAGTAGCTCTCTTAGCAGGGGAAAATGTAAGTCAGACACCATTTGACTGGGCTGGGGGGGAGGACATGACTGGCTTTTCTGGCACAGCTCCAGGTGGGCCTTTAGAGCCCAACAAAGTCCCTTGCAGCACAGAGCAGAGAGAAAGATGTAAAACACTTTCCCCCAAGCCATCATCATCTTCTTAATATCTTCTCCTTAATGAATCCCGATGAAGGGCAATTTAGCAGATGAAGACTGTTTCTTTTGGGCTGAAGGAGCTTGACCTCTCCTGTTGCAGAGGACATTTATCTCTGTCCATGGATGGCTAGTTGTGAGGCACATGGTTGCTCTGTCCACACCCTGCTGCGTATATCCCTAGCTGGGAGAAATGGCAACCATGCTCACAAGCTGTTTTCTGGAGATGGTACCAGGGAGTCTCTGGGCTCTGTCCAAAAAAGAGGCTCAAAAAAGGGTGAACAAACACCCTTTTTTGAAGGGCTCCACCTGGATGAATTCTACTGCTGGGCTGTGGGGTGGCATTTACCAGCTAGGGATACCTCTACTTGTGATGGTGGTTGTCAGGGATGCCAAATCTGTACTTTTCTGAAAGATTTGCTCTTCTCATAACTAATAGCTCTTTTTTCTTTTTCTTTTTCCTGAGCACTGTACCCTCACACACATGTCTCACAAGAGGCAAATCCTATTTACACTCCTGCCACTGGAAAGGTGTTTTCAGGGCAGCTGATGAATTAGCTCATTTCTCAGCAGCTATTAATTATATCCATATTTAGGCAATAAAACATGTTAACTTCTGAAGTTTCAGAACTACAAACAACAAAAACAATGCGATAGTGGCACATTAGCATTTGAAAAAGACAATATAAGGCGTAAAGACAGGAGTGGGGAGACTTGTAACCTCCATTGTTTAAGAAATCCAGAGCCTGTTTTGTGGAAGGGCAGTAGAAATGGACAGGAAAAGAAACAATACAAAACAGTGCAGAAATGTTCTGCAGACTTTGGGATTCTCTGAATAAGGTGCCTTGGAGTAGACAGGGTTAAGAAAATATCTTCTGAAGATACAGGGGAAGGAGTAGATGAGTGACGAGAGAGAACATGGCATCTTAATTAAGGAATTCTAAATTTTTTAGGATTTAAAAAGCCAGATTTTATGGTTACACATACCAGATAAATGTCCTGCTGGAGAGGAATAGGTACACAACTCCTGTGACAGATGGAGAGAGTTAATTGATCCTCATCTGACAGCCTTTAGAGGGGGAGCACATCTTGGGAAAACAGAAGCAAAAGTTCAGTTTCTGTCTAAGAGAACTATTATCAGTCCTATGCCATTTAGTATGATTTGCTCCTTTGATCTGTGTGTGGCTTTGTCTATCCTGTGCTAATTTACTTAAGTGTTTGTTAGGAGGGGCCAAGGGGAAAAAACTTTCATTAGAACTACAGAATTGCTGAGTTGTTTGACAGTAATTCTATTTGGAATTCATTTATTTAAGTACAGACAAGGTGGGGTTGAGGAGTGATTTTTTTTGTTGATACAGATAGGATAAATAGTTGAATGGAAATGTGTGCATTGATGCCTGGAACTGCTAAAAGCTTATCCCTGAACATGGTTCACCTAGTGCAATGCTTCATGGGTTACTGATTGCACCTCCTTGCTGTGTCTGGGACATTCATTCTTGCCCTAAACCAAAACCAGGCAAATACATGTGTGTACATGCAACTACATATACAGGAAAAGCCACAGTGAAAGCTTTACCAGCATTATTCTTTCAGTGTGTCCCAGGACTACCAAGGGAATGACTTATTAGAGACAGTATTTCATTCCCTAGAACTATTTTCTAGCTTCCTTGAAAAGGCTGCAGAGATGACAGTTGTAATGCTGGTTACTAAAGCGCATTTATGTGGTGCACTGAGATCGTACCAAAATGACCAGGCAGCTTTTCACTTGAGGAGCAGTCTCTTGGGAACTGATTTCAGTCACACCTAAGCTGTGTTTAAATAATTGACAAAGAGATAAAGGGCTCATATCTTTTTACTAGTTCTTCAAGCCATCTGCTCCTCCATATTGCTGAATAAAGTAGAAGGAGTCATGGTGTTAGTGGTTTTTTGCTTTTCTTTTATCTTCAAAGGTAAACTGAAGAGGACAAAATGTTAAAAGTTTGATATTAACAGCCTCTCTGTGTAGACTGGTTGTGATGTGCATCTGCACTTTTCCACACTATTTCTTGTGCCAATTAATTCTTTGTGGTCATTTCCGGCTGGGGTTACTCTACTTAGTGAAAGAAGCAAATATGAGGAGACCATAAATATGAATTCTGAAGGAAAAGACATAACTGTATAAAACATAGGGTTATATAATAGCATGGCGAATGTCCTACTAAATGATAGCATTTTTAATCAAATAAGAACTGAAAAATACCAAGGAATTAATAAGAAGAGATTCTACTGACTTTAACTTTTTCTATCAGAAAGTAATATAAAATAACAATTTTTGGTTTTTTTTGTTTGTTTTGTTAAATATATTCTTTAAATTATTGTCTGGCTTGATCAAAAAGTCTTAATGTGTATTAGTAGATAAAACTTGAAGTATGGATTCATTACAGCTGGACAAATAAGCATCATGGATTATTTTTCTCTGATTGTATATTAAAATGGATGTTTCCATGTATTAACTTGAAATAATGGAAATTCTGGAAATATTTCAGTTTATACCTTTTAAAAACACTTACTTATAACTAATTTATTTTGGTAAATAATAATCTTGGTAAAAGATAGAGCAGGTGTTAAAGGACTTCTAAAATAAATAAATGAAAGCACTAACTGAACAGGTACTTATTTCTCTTAAAGTGTTTGCCTAAATGTATATAAGAAATATAATTTCTTCCAGATTATTTCGAAAATATCAGCTTGTACTTTGCATATAAGCTTCTGTTTAGTGGATTCCAAGATTTACCTTATTTCCTTCAGGAACAGCACTCATTAATCTTGTATGACATTAACGCTGTCTTAAAGACTTTGAAGGACATTTTCCACATCTAGCTGTATGAAAGGTCAGAATATTCCCAGCTTTATTAACTACAACCAGATTCAGTTCACTGTTTTCCAAACCATCTAATTCTTATGTTTTCTGTCATTTTGCATCACTCCCAAAACAATATTAAAACTAAAATTGCTATGCTGTTGCTGATTCGATTTACATAGTAAATTAAAATACAACAATAACACAATTCATGTCCGTATTGTTCCTCACAGTAGCCTTGGACAACTTTTATAATTCAATCAATATCGATCTGTGTATTAAGCAGAAATCCCTTCCAATTTTAACACACAAAGATGAACCACTAACAAATTTACATGAGTAATGGCAATCTTTGCTTCAAATGACTTTTAATTAGATTAAAGATAAAATATATCAACTATGGACAAATCTGAAGTAATTTAAGACTGGTATAAATTTTTCAGCAGACGTTGAAGATGGGATATAGAAGTGTTGGATGCAATTAGCCCTTGCCAATGAAAATGCAGTTCTGCCCTCAACCCTCACCCGTGACATCCCACCTTTAAATGGGGAACGTCTCTCTAACTGAAATCACAATGCCATTGGAGTCAGTGGAAAAATTTCTAGGATTTCATCTGCAATGGCTTTTCCTCTCTGTTCTTATATAATATGACAAGCAGGTTTTATATTTAGCTATATTATATTAAAATACATATATGAGGTACTAATGAAAGCTAAATGTCAGATTGTGAAAAGTGTCTCACATTGTTTCTTTGGTTCACATTTGATTTTTTTCTCCATGTCTCTTCAGTTCCTTTCTTTCTCTCCCTTTACCTCAATAAAATACATAGATACTATCTGAATAAAATTCATAGATACTATTTGTAGTTTTGGGAAACTCAGGATATTCCTCACTTCCCATACAAAACCATCATAGGCACTTCAAGACTTGTGGGGAGGTTACACGGATGTTTGCAATTAGTCATTTATCTGCTCAAGCTCTTTTACCTTGTTCTTTAAAAATGTGCCTTTTCATTTCACACATGACTTCTCTGACTGTTTAGGTGGACTGTATTACTAAAGCAAGTTTGTCTCTCCAGTATCTCCAATATCTGCAGCAGTTATCCCTAATGACTTTATATGACTTACTGTTTCTCTCAGATTTCTTCTTCCACAGGCTAAATCATCTTTCCTTACAACTCAAGGCTTCTGCCATCTTTTCCAAATGTAATATTTTATCCCAAAGCTTTTGTTTGTTCTACTTTTTCTTCTTTATATCTTTATACTTCTGCTTATTTACAAAGCAATTTCATACAAATTTTTACTGTAAATATCCAAAGCCTTCATGCTACCTTTGGATCTCAGTATCTCACAAAATATCTTATGGCTTACCCAACAAATGTAAAATTACTTTGAGGAATTATTTCATTCATTCACTGCAGAAAAGTAGGGCGAAATAAATAAGTCTTCAGCAGCACACTTCAGCATTATGCAATGATTTAAGATAAAAAATGGGGAATGCCATATCAATGATTCCATGGAGGATTGTGGAAAGGCAAACTGCTGTTAACTTAGTTACAGTTTGGGGCAGACACTTACATGCATTATAATATTTACTCATAGGGATATAAAATAGTTATGACTCATAACTCTCCCAAAGCTACATAAGATCTTGTCCTTCCAGACTTACTGCTCCAACTGTATGCTAATAATGTTTACTGAGGAAAATTTCTAGATACTGTATTGTACATAAAGATAATGAAATATAGTGGATTTAAAGTACTATATGCTCTGTGTATTACAATGCTCTGTCATGCATAAAAAAAATAATATCTTTAACAAATTTCTCACCAATGTCCAGGATTAAGTGAGGTAACTTTGGCAGAGACATGCTTAGCCCCTTAGCAGAATGGGAGGGGTTGAATCTGAAAAAAACATGCATCAGAAATTGACTTGTGCTGTCTGGAAAATTTGTTCAACATAGAGAGCAGGAAAGATCAATGCACAGACAGTCCTAAGAGAAGGCTAGAAGCAGCTCTTGGAATATTTATGTCTCTTGGACCCTGTGACTGAATTGCAGACCTTGTAGGAAGACAGGAAAATAAATGAAAGACAGGGCAGTAAGGTTCCAACAAGATGTGCCCCTAAACCCACACTAAAAAGCTCTTGTTCATAGGCAGTGGTACCCAGGGTTTCCTTCCCATGCTCCTTCATTTTGCTACATGTCTAATATGTACCTGAAATACATCCAGTCAAATCCACTGTATGACATATCTTTAAAGCACATTAGCATTAGGCTCTCCACCTGTCCTACTGGATCACTTCCAGCAGCTTTCACACATGCAGCCTGTCAGTTAGCACAGTCTGAAGTGAAGCTTGTTGGGATGAAAAAATAAAGCAATTGGTGCCCATTCAGGAAATGCTGCACTTTGATGCATGAAATTGAAAGCCCAAGGTCTACTGTTTGTAACAGCACCATCTATCTGTTGGCAGATCATACATACAGTGGCTCAGAGAAGCACCAAGGTGGAAGAGATGATGTCTTGAAGTTTTATGTGTTAACCTTTCCACTTAACCTACCATTGAACTGTACAAACTATTGTACTCATGCCTACTAGAGCTCAGGTTTGGAATTTTTTTTTTTTTCCCTGTTCATTAAACTCTGATCATGTTACTGAAACTCCTACAACTTTGCCTGAACAGAAGAGCCATTCTTTTTCACCTGGAGACACACCAGAGGGAGTTGGTGGACAGCTGCTATGTTTCAGTGCACTTGTAGAAGTCCTCCTTGTTTCCCAATATTCCCAAGTACTAAAGGGCCTCTGGGCATCAGATTTCAAAATTTGGTCAATTTTCTGAACAGAAGAGTAAATTATTTTGTAAGTTAGTTTGTATTTGTTCAGTTTAATTTGCCTTTCTTTCTGAGGCATGTGCTGTCAGTGAAACGAACTGAGAATGAATAAAAGTAGAGCAGGAGGAAGATGTGAACTCTCTGAGACAAGGTTTCAGTAAGATGAGACAAGAAGCATGGGAAAAGTGCGTGCTCCGAGTGTTGGCTCCCTCTCAGAAGCACTAGTTTCAGTCAAACATGGGGCCCACTATATTTAAACCACCTTCTGGCCAGAGTGTGTCAGTAAAAACCCCTATCTGTAATTCTCTCAATGTACATAAAGAGGACACAGTGACACATTTGATGACATCTCCCTCTTATCATTCCTTCTGAGGTTTCAGAAGGACTGGTCTTCATCCAGAAAAATGTTTGGGTAACTGCCTAGGAGAGCCACAATGTATCTGGGGAATTTGCTGATAAAAGGTCATTGGAAAAGATTCCTAGGCATTACTGCTTCCTCCTCCATTCAACCATTCATCGACAGCAAAAGCTCACAGCCTGCAAATTGCTCACAGAGTCCAGGCTTTCTCATATGACTAGTGAAAACATCCTTGTGCCATTTAGAAGCTTCTTTCACTGTTTGCAACACATGCTTACAATGATCAAGTCATTCATTGGGACACCACAAATAGTATCAGCAAACACATGTCTTTACTCATACTTTCTTCTGGGTGTTCTTCATGGCAACTAGCACACAAATAGCATGCACAATGCTCTAGGTCTTTGATTTAATTAAAGACTATACAAAAACCTTAAATAAAGCAATATTATTACCTAATGCTAAGATGCAGCACTGCTTGCTGGTGACAGTGCCGTGTCTTTGATCATGATGATGCATTTATATAGATACTTACGGAATTAGATTAAGTCATCTAAAGATTGCCAAGAGAAACATTAAAGGAATAATAGTGCGATGCAGTCTTGCAACTTAGGGTTATTAGAATTATTAAATTTTGCATGTATGTAACAAATTGTTTAGAAAACCTGTACTGTAATTGTGTCACCAGCAAGTATCTTGGACTTTTGTTTTAATCCACAACGAGCAAAGTTACCTGGGCAATGTAATTTTACCTTCTAAAGTACAGAAGTGAATGCAATCTGATTTTAAAGTCTTGTAATATCCTCTCCAACTTTGTATCTGTTATAAAATAAACCATGGCAATAGTATTTATGTGACTATCTGTATACAAGCAATAGAGATCATTCTCATGAACAAGATGATATATAGAGTGCAAGCCAGCGCTGATGGGTTTGCCACATCTTTCGTATTAAAATTAAAATCTTCATTTTGCACCTCCCATGCAGATCATGTTTCCAAACAAAAAGCAAGGTGCTTCATTTACTCATTTTGTTCTGGTGAATTTCACTGGTTGCTTCAACCTATTAAGCACATCTATTCCCAGATGTAATATTAAAAAAAAGAGAGAACAGTTTTAATGGAAGTTATCAAGGGCTTGGAATGAAAGCAGGCGGTATGAGGCTTACCATAATGATGAGAATAAGAAATATGAGTTCTCAAACTCTCTGTGCTCCTGACAGCACCAGGCTTGCAATTTAACTCTTAGAAGTCCAGTCAAAAACATACTTGAATGTGTTTGAGAAAGCTGGACTGGTGAAGAATAGATGACATTATCAAGTTACTGTTAAAGTCTATATTTCCCGTTTCTCTTTCACTGAGCTTTTATAACAGGCTATATACTTAGCTTTTATCTTAACTTTATCCCAACACACTAATCTAGAATATGTTTTTATAATCAAGGTAACTTGATTATAAATTTTATAATCAAGGTAACTTGGTTTTATAAAAATCTTTCAGCTCAAGCAAAAGCACTATTCAAGTCAATAGATAAACCCTAGTTTTATTGAAAAACTTAGGGTTTTCAATAAAACAGCAGCAAAACTTGAATTGATTTTCATGGCAGTATGTCAATTTTTGTGGCTTTGCCAAAAAAAAACATAGAAAAAGAGAGGGAGAGAGGAGGAGGTGACGATTTTATGAAAAAAAAAGTTAATTACATGAAATTTCTTTCTCCCATTTCCATTTTGGAGGAAAAAGGGTCAGGGAAGCAGTAAAGAGGAAATATATTTGTCTTCTACCTCACAGTAATATTTTTCTTTGAGCAGACACTATTAGACAGATACAGGAGATTAAAGAAACTGAATTTAGATATCTGCAATTGTGCAGATATCATGTTTATGTAAATGGTTGCTGAGGAGCAACTGGGGCACGGCCCTATATTCTTCAAGAACTGGACATCCGTATATGACTCTACCATCGAAGCTGCAGCAGGGAAGAAAGCTCATCCAAAAAGCCAATTCTGACACGTGAGGCTAACTACTTTTCTCCTCTTTATTAGGTTATGGCAGCTGGGAAACTGACTGTGCTAGTGTTTCCTGAGAGTTAAAAAAAATTATAAAATCCATATAGTGCATTCTGTCTTGAACACAATGATGTTACAGGGTGTGCCTTAGAGCTGTGAACGAGTTAATACATAAAGAACATATTTTCCAGGAAAGTACAAAGGCCACCACTAAACTTTATGTACAAGATTTTATTGTCAGAAAACCTTTGAGATATTATATAATAACATACTGCAAGAGAAGCCACAGTATGCCTTTGTGTAAAACAGTCTTGACTGTTTCTTGATGTTTATGTTGCATTTGTCACTTGTTTGGATTTCTACTTCTAAGGGCCAAATACTTCGCATTTGGGTTTTGTTTGTTGTTTTGTTTTGGGTTTGGTTGGGGTTTTTTTTGTTTGTTTTGCCTTTTTTTTTGTGTGTGTGTGTGTGTGTAATATTGCTTTGTGTGTTGTGATCCAAATTCATTTTGCAGTCACCTACCCCTAAAAAGTTTACTAGACAACAGTTAAGAAAATTGTTTATAAAAACTTCAGTGCCTCTATGCAAACACATGTAGCATGGAGAATAAACAAGAGGAATTAGAGATGTGTGCAGTCCTGCAGGGTTATGATCTTACTGGCATCATGGACACGTGGTGGGATGAGTCCTATGACTGGAATGTTGGAATGGAAGGCTCTTTAGGAAGGACAGTCAGGGGAGATGAGGAGCGGGTGTTGTCCTCTATGTTAAGGACTAGCTGGAGTGCATGGAACTCTGCCTGGGGATGGATGAGGAGCCAACCAGGAATGTATGGGCTAGGATTAAAGGGAGGGCAGATACAGCTGCTATTGCAGTGGGGGTCTGCTACAGGCCGCCCAACCAGGAAGATTGAGGGGATGAGGCCCTCTATAAACATATAGAAGCAGGCTTGCAGTCTCAAGCCTTGCTCTCCATGGGGATCTTCAAGCATCTCTATATCTATTGCAGAGACAACACAGCTGGATATAAGCAGTTCAGGAGGTTCCTGGAATGCAATGATGAAAACTTCCTTCTCTAAGTGACAGAAATGAAGTGAGGTGCTATTCTGGACCTTGTTCTCACAAACAAGGAGAGTCTGATGGGGAATGTGAATCTCAAGGGCAGGCACGTTTGCAGTGACCATGAAGTGATGGAGTTCAAGATCCTTAGGTCATCAAGGGGGGGTGCACAACAAGCTCACTGTCTTGGATTCAGGTGAGAAGATTTTGACTTCTTCAGGGATCCTCTGGTAGACTACCATGGGATAAAGCCCTGGAAGGAAGAGGGGCACAAGAAGGCTGGTTAATATTCAAGGATCAACTCCCCCAAGCTTATCCTGACAAAAAGGAAACCATGCAAAATCACCAGAAGGCCAGCATAGATGAGCAAGGAGCTCCTGGACAAAATCAAAACACAAAAAGGAAGCCTACAGAGGGTGGAAGCAAGGACAGGTAGCCTGGGAGGACTACAGAGACATTGTCTGAGCAGCCAAGGATCAGGTTAGTGACGTGCAGAATCAAACTCTACAACCCGAGACAGGTTATAAAGCAGGCATGTTTATTACAGCACCGGGCGCAAGGGGGATCGCTCCTCTGAACTTGCGCACCGTTCTTCAAAGCGAGCAATTATTTATAATGAGAAATGTACATATTCATTGGCAAAGGAGGGGTTATTACAATTAATTCCAGGAATAGGTGTGGTTATTATAATTATTTCTGGGAACTCATTGTCATAAGTCTCCTCCCATTGGCACCTGCGCACTGTTGTCTGGTGGTCGTGGGCTGGGATCTTCTGGAGGAAGGCCCACAGTCTTCCTCACAGTGTTTTTTTATCTTTGTCTCAGAATGCAAGGCTCTGCTGAGCTGGCAACTACAGAACTGGCATGATCTGGCTTATCTCTGGAGATTCCTCTCTGTTCCTGCTTAGCTCATAGTTACTCCCTCTTATCTATACAAATCAAGGTTACTCAAAGCAATATATGAGAGTTAGTTTCTTCTATCTACTCAAAACAAGCTACAGCTGCAAAATTAAAGACTACAACCAGACATTTATGTCTCATTAGGAAAGCTAAAGTCCTGATAAAATTAAATCTGATCAGAGATGTCAAGGGCAACATGAAAAGCTTCTATAGATATGTGGGTGATTAAAGAAAGATGAGAAAAAATGTGGGCCCTGCCTGGAAGGAAACGGGAGATCTCGTTGCCTGGGATACAGAGAAGGCTGAGGTACTCAACTTTTTTGCCTCAGTCTTCACCAGGCAGTGCTCCAGCCACACACTGCTTGTCACAGAAGGCAAAGGCAGGGACTGTGAGAATGAAGAATTGCCCAGTGTAGAGGAAATCAGGTTTGAGACCATCTAAGGAATCTGAAGGTGCACAGGTTCATGGGACCTGATGAGATGCATCCACAGGTCCTGAGGGAACTGGCAGATGAAGTGGCTAAACCACCATCTATCATATATGAGAAGTCATAGCAATCCAGTGAAGTGCCTGCTGGAAAAGGGGAAATATAACACCCATTTTTAAAATGAGAAAAAAGGATTAATATTCACAAAAATTAGGAGGAAAGAAAACAACACCACATATGCTGTTTGACTGAAAGATGAGTCTTCAGATGAGGTCTGAGGTTTAGGAACTCTAAGATCACGCAAAAAAGGTAAGGAGATTATTAGGTCTTAAAAGTAATTACATAAGAGATTTTTCAATCCAAAATTTTGGATTAGAGAATTTTTTTACTTTAAACTCATTGCATAAAACATTCCAAAGTTATAGACAAAGTCTGAAAATAACACAGTTGTCCAAACTTTGCTTTTCTGCCCAAATCAAACACCTCTGCCATTCTAGGTTCAAGAGAAAATTAAGAATGTAAAAGCCCTAAAATCATAGATTCAGATGGACATTCTGTGGCAAGAGTGAGACATCAACCCTCATAGTGGCTCTATTGCTACTTTAACATTAACCCTATTGGGAACAGATATGCTTTTTATATGATGTGTTTTTTCAATCCAAGCAGCTCACCATGTTTCAGGGCTCCTTAAATTACTTCCAATTGTAAAGAGAAGTTGATTATGTCTCAGGCAGCTTAGGAGCAATCACAGCTATTCACAAATAGTAAACAAAATCTTGATTTTTCTGAATGCAAGAATTGAAGCACAGAGCTTCTTTTCTTGAACTTGAAGTCCCTTTCATTCAGAAACTCTTCATGCTTCCTCAGTAAGTGACTGCTTCTATGCTTGTTCAGTCAGGGGCTATGTTTCTTCTCTTCTGTGCTTTATTCTGTGGTGGTTCATACACAATGCAGGCTGCTATCTAAAATTATACTCAGTCAAGCCCTGCTCCCTTATGGTTTAAAGTCTCATGCTTCCTCACATCTGTTTTTGTTGGGACAGTGATATATATTTGCATTTTTGCCTGGAGACTGTTCTCACCTCAGTAACCTATTTATCTCTTATGGACAGCTTAAGTGGAGGACAGGTTTTACTCATCAGTCTCAGTGTAACCATCAGTCCTCCAAATTGTATGCTTTTGTAGCACCTGACATGGAACTATGGATCTAACTGGGGCCTTTGGAACCTAACATAATATAGCATTAAATTATTAAGAGTTATAATCATCATGATATATATGGGTTTGAGGCAATGCAGGTTGTGAGCCCCACAGATATCTTGCAGTGTTTTATGTTCACACGGATGGGTGCAGTCTGTGTGATTTCACCTGTGTTTCACCTCTGGTCTTGGAGATCCAGAGCTGCATCTATATGGAGATGAGCCAACATGAATTCTCTGCTCATCTCAGCCTGTTTGACTGGGCTCAGCATCCCAACAGCACAGCTTCAGAGCACCCACACCAACATCTGACCAGGCTTGCAGTGCTATTTCATACAAACATGCACCCAGTTACAGCCAGCCAAGCAGTGAGATAACCCAGTGCAAACCTACCAGTAATCCACTTGTGGCTTTTCATGACATAGAGTCCCAGTGAACAGGCCAGTCTCAGAAACAGCAGGACAACATCAAATCTGATTTTATTTCAGCAAAGATGATGATGAAACACCAATCCTTTCTGAAAAATCAATCTGATTGTTTGCTTTTTGAGGTGGAAGGCTTTGGTTTATGTAGTCTTTGGCAGAAAGGAGGGGTAATAAGGGAAAAAAAGTCAACAAGTGTCTTCAGCTGCAAATTGTGACTCACTGAAAAGTGATTAGTTTTGGTTTGCTGACAGCTGCTGCCTTCTGGTAGCTGTGGGCTTATACAGGTTTAATTTCTACGCTTCACTTTTTTTGCAAAGCAAATATGAGTAAGTTGGAGATGTTAAAATGAGTGAAATCAACATGTGTGTTTTCTCCTGTTGGGATACTGAATTTTGACTTTGGAATGGGGGAAGAAACTGGGCAAAATAGATGAAGAACAGTGAGGAGACACAAGGCTGTTTGCTTGAAGAATTAGGGAAGGATAAAAACCTAAAAAGACTTCCATCTACCTGTCACACAAGAGGGTTACTGCTGACAAATCGGAGTAGAAGGAAACACACTAATTTTAGCATTAAACCAATCATTTCATTTACTTTTGTGGTCAATGTGACAAAACTGAAAAGGCAGGGACAACAATGAAGCACACATACAAGTGAGGACTATATTGTGTTATTTTTATTATTACTGTTAGAAAATATTGTGTTGATCCCTCCAATGCTCTTAGATCAGTTTGCTCTCTTTTAAGCACACAGATATCTATTTTACATTGCATTTTGAGAATATTGCATCTGGATGTTGTCCCCCAGGATTTCTACCCATGTATTTGGAAAACTCTGCTGTTGTAAAGCCTTCTACAGACAATGCTTCCTGTCCTGTGTCTGTATCTGTATTGCTTGACATAGGGAGTGAAAAGACAAGAAGGTAAGGAATTGCATGTTGGACACAGGCTTTTCTGTGAGCAATTTCCTTGGGAAATCTGTTGCTGAAGGAGTTTGATGAGGCAGGAACTAGCACTGATCTTTGGCATCTGCAGCCAGACAGTGGATGTCACAGGAGCAAACTGAAACACAGGCTTCAAAAATTCATTGCAAATTAACCATATTCAGAGAATAAAAGGTGATTTCACTGTTAGGATTTCATATGTGGAAAAATAATCCACCAGTCAACTCTCAGGTCAGGTTTTTCTTCCCAGAAAAGCAGGGTTTATCACACTAAAAGAGTACAAATCTCCCATAGAAAAGGAACACTACACTATACTGGAGTGTAGTACATTTTTATTTGAGGTGTTGGTCAGCTTTATTATCTATGTCCTCGAAATTTAGAATAAAACTGGTAAATCTAAGCAGGTGTGGATTACAGTACTGTTGTGCCTCATGAGCATTTTTACTCCCTTACTAAAGCAGTATTAAAATCATGTCTTTTAATCCACCACACTTGCAGTTGCTTTCCCACATTAAGGAGTCATCTGTATATGTTCTCTCACGCTTCTTTTTGGACTTTACCTTTCTCTGTCTCTTTTGACTATTTTTCCCTCCATCTTAACTCGGAAATTTTCAACCTTTTAGGCTGACTATATATTTTTTAAAAATCTCACATCTGATTTCCTGAAAAAAACTACAGTTACTTATTTTTGAAAAAAAAAAGACCCATAGATACATAAAAATGAAATAATTAAAAAAAAAAATCCTGGAATACAACTTACACATTAAACATACGGCAGATTTGTTTCCTCAAGGAATGAACAGGGTGTATGTATGAAGTTATTTTTAGATACCATCAACTCTGAACACAAAAAGACAACAAATTTGATGTTGTTAGAGACAAAGTTTATCTTTAAAATGTATTTTCTTCCAGATGAAGATAGCAGAAGACTCTCATTTTTTCCTGAAGGTATATTTAAATGCTTGGATTCTTCTAGCTTTGTTTGCATGCAGTCTAAATTACCATGGCTCTTCATTAGTTTCATTTAAGTGTAAAGATCATGACTACCACAATTTACCAGGAGAGAAAAAAAGCTTTTTGGGAATTAAAAAAGAACAACCCAGGTTTTCAACTCTTCCTCAATCTCCTCCCACTATGAAAATATAATCTCTGCTTATTTTTTAAACAAATGTCAGCCATGTCATCTCTGTTTATAGATGAATGGATTTCAGTCTCAAAATGTGTATTCTAAGCCTCTGTTAGTGGATGAACTTTCCTTTAGGTTGTCTGGTGCAAAGAAATATCATCCCTATTACTGTTCTGAATGAACAGACAGGAAAAAAATGTAAAGTATTGTGATTGGATTGTAGCTTTGGGTGCAATCCCAGCTGGCTTTGTGGATTTGTAAGATTGCATTATATCTCATTGTGGGAAAGCTAATGTGCATGAAGTAAAATGTAAATATGACATTTTCCAACTCTAAACTGTTGAAAGAAGTGAATAGTGCAACTGAGGAGTGGAACAGTGTGACACATACATTTGGTGAATTATTTTTCAAAAAGTGTAAGAAAAGATAATTGTGTTTAAATACCGTAAATTTTGCAAATTACTTCATATAGTCAAGTATATATACATCTCACCAGAGAAAATGATCTCCAGTCAAAAAGAACAGATTGAGAAGGTAAAAATAACGTGTTAACTCAGATGAGGGTGAGGATCACTTCAGTATATTGACATACAAAAAAAAAACCCCCAAAACCAAGTAATACTAAAATAGGAGTAAATGTGACCTAACACTAAAGGAAGGGTTTCATTCAAAGATGTCTTCCTTTTAATCTTTGTTCTCTCTGTTAACTGTTGTTGACCAAAGAACAACTTTAACTCCTCCCTGCATCAGCTTTCTGAAGTGATATAAACCAGTAAAACCAAAGGCATTTTCATCTATTCTCTTGCTCACTCTTCTACCCAAACACAGACTGAAGCATGTTGTTGCATGTGTGTAATTTCACAGGAAAATTTTATCTTAATTTGAGATCACTGCCAAAACTCCTATTTATTTTTCAAGCAATTCTGTCTTCTGTAGTCCAGCAGCACAATGAGAGCTAGCACCACCATCTGCATCTTTTACTCTTTGTTTTGTCTCTTAAATTTATATAATTCAAAACTTTATACCATACTAAGCTTTAGAGTTAGGTGAGGCTGGAAGTTAAAGCCCTTCAGGGGCTACCTACTGTAAGCTTTGCCTGTGCCAGATTTCTGGAGAGTGTTTTTTTGTTGTTAGCACCACTGACAGTCATATCCCTCTGCAAGGATGTGGCCATTGCTAGGCAAGACAGGGGACTTAACAGGAACAGCAGCCTCTGCTGTGAAAACAAACCATCCATCCCCCTGTGAAAACAAACCCAGCAAGCTTTTCTCTCCAGGGCTGCCTAATTTTATCCATATCCTTGAGACAGTAGCATTCAGTTTTGCCTACCCTCCCACTAGGAAGTCTTGAGTGGGCATGGCCTCTGGCTGTTGTTCACTGCCCAGACTCACTGGGGAGAGATTTAGACAGCAGATACTGTTCAGCTTAAAGCCTACTGAAGTCAATAGAAATGAAAACTTTTTCTAAATTGAGGTTTGGTTTTAGTTTGTTATGCTGAGTATGTGACATCATTCAATCTGTCATTAGAGACTAAACTGTAAAATAATAGCTTTAAAAATAATCAAATGGCATAGCAATTTCTCATTGAGAATTAGTGTCACACTATAGTCAGCACTTGCAAATTATTTTCAAGACAGTTTGTTTTATTTCCCAATAAGATGTGGAACTGCATAATTAATCACAAGAAAGATTTAAATGCACTTAGAGATATAGATGTTTTAATTTCTTCAACAAGTAAATTTAATTCAACATATCGTTTTAACAAATTCTCTTTCATCTTTAGAAATATAACTAAGAAAAAATAATTTTTATTTGAC
>JAAGNO010003108.1:0-109426 GCA_033439905.1 Ceryle rudis | reverse complement strand
TGTCTTTCAAACACAGAACACTCAGAAGTTCCTGAAGGAAAAAGAAAACCTTTTTTTTTTTCTTCAAAATTTGCCTACTAAGAAATAATAATAATAATAATAAAAAATAGCCACCCCAGGTGATATTTAGCAAGTAAAGCATTTTTCAATTTAATTTCAATTTCTTCAAATTGCTAAGGGGAAAAAGCACCTTAAAAGACAAAAAAAAAGCGCCCAACCATATTGACAACATTTTCTAAATGCATTCTTCATTCTGATTGACTTATTTTGAGTATTTTTTCATTTTTATTAAAAATGACCTTCAAATACTAAAAATTGTTCAAAGGATAAGTAAAAAAATTAGCAAAGGGCTCATTTAGCCCCACAAATAAGTGAGATGGATTTCAAAATTGCAAAAGAGATTAAATTTTCATCACTATCCCAGCTCCAGCACTGACAGGCCGACATAACTTTCTGTATCTTTCTACTCCAGACCAGCTGGGAACATTAATCTCTGGACTGTGTTAGCAAGAAGGTGGTTGGTCCCCAACACTGAAAGTACAGAAACAAAAATAGCCCTTACATTTGTGAAGCTGAATCCAGGGAAAAACGTAAGCTCCGAGAGTATAGCATCTGAGGGCAGAGTCAACTCATGTTTGCTTCAGAGCCAAGCACGTAAAGTGCTAAGAGGACAGGAAAACCTTTTCATCAAATAGAATGAGCCATATTAGAGTTCAGAAATCAGTTTTGTGGGTTTGGCTCTACCATTCATGCACTCTGGGTATTTGGGCAAGTTCTTTGAATTTCTGTTTGTTTCCATTTTCCCCCATTAAAAAACCCCAAAACATGACCCTTCCTTGACAAAACAATTCAAGATGTACAGCTGAAAAACTCTGTAACAGATATTAGAAGATTTTCTGCATTTTGCCTAAGATCCAGAGACTTAAAATCTTCTGTAACTCACAGTTCAGTGAATTATCCTGAAACATAAAAGTCTTTGGATGAAAACATTTGCATTTAGATACATTTAACCTTACATTAAAACCAAAAGATGAATAATACTTTAATGATCCTGTCATATTTATTAGCTCTGCTCAAGGTGAGCAAAAGCTCTTGGGAACAGCTGTGCCAGGCATTCTTCCCTCCCCCGTTCACTATTTTTTTCCTTCTTAAACTGCAGGACTTCAGTTCTAGCACTATTTTTCATACTAGGTTTTTTCCGTCCTGGCACAAAAATCAGAATGCAGCAAAGACATAAGGGATGAAGGATAAAAGAAACAAGACTGACTACCAAATTAACTGTGTACATAATGAAAGAGAGACAAATCTGGTTGTTCAGAGATATTTTCTGACCTATTCTACCATGACCATCTACATCATTTTAACCCAAAGATTCTCTCTCCAAGCTCAGGCTAATTATTGCTTCTATTTGTATTCACAGAATCATTTAGGTTGGAAGGGACCTCTCGAAAGCATCTAGTCCAACCTCACAGCTTAAGCAAGGTCAGCTAGAGCACGTTGCTCAGGTAGGTGGTCCAGCTGAGTTTTGAATATCAACAAGGCTGGAGACTCCATTAATCTCTCCAGGCAACCGGTTCCACTGTTTGACCACCCGTACAATAGAAACGTGTTTTCTTGTGCCCACTGCCCTTTGTCCTATCACTGGGCATGTCTGAGAAGAGTGTGGCTCCCTCATCTGCATTCCCACCCATGAGGTACTAATATACCTTGACAAGATTCCCCCCAACTTTCTGTTCCCCAGGCTAAAGAGTCCCAACTTTCTCAGGCTCTCCTAATAGTAGAGATGCTCATGTCCCTTCATCTTCACAGTTCTTACTGTGATTCACTCCACTAAATGTATATTTTTCTTCTGTTGGAGAGACTAGAACTGGACACAACACTTCATGGGTGGCCTCACCAGTGCTGAGTAGAGAAAGGATCAACTGCTGATTGCAATCCACTGTTCAGCCTGTTTTCCACCTCACTGCCCATTCACCTAACCTGTGCTTTGTCAGCTTGTTGTCTATGAGGATGTTATGGGAAGCAGAGTCAAAAGCCTTACTAAAGTCAAGGTAACAACCACGGCTGCTTTTCCCTTGTCAATCAAGCTAGACACGTTATTACTGAAAGCTCTCTCATTAAGCATAATTCCTTCATCATAAATCCATGCTGACTATTCCCAATCACCTTGTTCTTCTTGTGTTTGGAAATGGTTTCTGAGATTAGTTGCTCCATCATCTTACCAGGGACTTAGGTGAGACTGCCTAGCCTGGAGTTCCACAAATCTTCCTTCTTGAAGACTGCAAGAAAATGAACATCACTCCTGTCTTCAGGAACCTCTCCCAGTCACCATGACCTTTCAAAGATAATGGAGAGGGGTCTTGCAATGGCATCAGTCAGTTCATGGGTTCGGCCCCTTAAGCCCCATGGACTTAGAGATGCCTGGTTAGTGGCTCCCTAACTCTGTTCTCCTCTACCAACTCCTCCTTGTTCCAAGCCTTCCCTCTGGTCTCAGGGAACTGGAATCACCAAAGGCCAGTCCTAGAATTAAAGACTGAAGCAAAGGTGTCAACAAATACCTCAGCCTTTTCCCTGTCATGTGTCACCGGGTCTCCTGCCTCATTCAGTTGTGGGCCCAAGTTTTCTCTCACATTCTTTTTGCTGTTTATGCACCTGTAGAATCCGTTCCCGTTGCCCTTCATTTTCCTTGCAGGATTCAACACCAGGTCAGCCTTGCCTTTCCTAACCCTACCCCTACATGATTAAACAGCAGCTATATACTCCTCCTGGGTTGCCTCCCCCTGCTTTCTCCTCTTGTACACTATCATTTTATGTCTGAATTAATTTAGGATTTTCTTGCTCAACCACACAGGCATCCTGCTGCCTTTGCTTGTTTTCCTGCTTGTTAGGACAGACCTTTCTCAAGCTTGGGAAGGTGATCCTTGAATATCTACAAGCTCTAGTAGACCCTTCTCTGCAGATTCATACACCATGTTTCTTTTCCAAGCAGATCTCTGAAGGGCCTTTAAGTCTGCTCTCCTGAAATACAGGGTTGTGCTTCTGTTTTTTGCCCTGCTCCCTCTTAGGATCCAGCAGTCCATCTCACAGATACTGCAGCCAAAGCAGCCCCTGACTTTCACATCCCCAAGCAGTTTTTCCTTGTTTCTATGTATCAGGTCCAGCAGACCACATCTCCTTGTTGGCTTCCCCATCAACTGTGTCAGGAAATGGTCAACACTGCACGCCATAAATCTCCTAGATTGCTTGTGCCCTGCTCTGTTGTTCCTCCAGCAGATATTAGGGGATTTAAAGTCCCACTTGAAGACCAGAGCCTGTGAATGTGAGGATTCTTCCGTCTTTTTGAAAACAACCTCAACTACTTCTTCCCAATCAGAAGGGCTATAGCAGGTATCTGCTATGACAACACTCATGTTGGTCTGCCTGCTCATCTTGACCCATAAACTCTTGACATCCCAAGGCAGAACTCCACGCATTCCAGCTGATCTCCATCCTTCCTAAGGAGCCTGTATTTGTGTATTGCACACTCCAGATGCGCGAGCTATCCTAGGAGGTCCCAGTGAGCTTATAGCCTTGTAACCGTACACAGACTTGTAATTCCTCCTATTTGTTTCCCACACAGTGTTTTTTAGTGTAGAGACATTTCAGAAACGCACCCAAGCACTCCAATTCTCCAGAATGAGCATGAGAGCTTACCCCAGAAGGCCGTTTCACAGGCATTTTCTTCTTTACATGCCTGTGCTTGAAGTGATTGAATTTCAGCCTGTTCCATCTTGCTATGTCTCTTCTGTTCTAGTCGCCCCAGGCCCTTGGCTTGCCTACCCCATCCACAACTTCCTCACTTGTTTGGCTTAGGAATCTCTCCCTTCCCCATCGTTTCTAGGGTTTGATGGTACACAAAGCATGTCTGGTAGGTTCACGGGCATAAATACTGAAGGGACAACCAGTTGTGCCTCTGGAGTTAAGAAAAGAGATGAGTAACCAATATTTTACAGTGCATGAATTGTAGTAGTGTGCAAGCAAATAATATTAATTACATATTAAAAATAATAATTATATATTAAAAAATACTATCACATAACTAATAAGTCAATCTTCCTCAAGTCTGCTTTGCCTTTGATAGCAGCTGGTGCGTGATTTCCCTGTCTTTACCTAGACCCATGAGTATTTCCATCCTATTTTCTTCCCATCCTGCTGAGAAGGGGTACAGAGAGTGACTAGGTGGGCAGCTGGCCAAAGCTGAACTGAGATTGGCATGGAAAACACGATAACAATGAAGACAATACCAGAATTCCTAATTCATACCAACAAAATGAAACATTTGCCACAGAGTCTAACCTTGACTATATGTATTCAAAGCTATTGAGGAGCATAAACAACATTTTTCATTGCAACTGTGCAGCAGATCTACTGTTTCATACAGCAGAATTCAACACTTGCTCTTTAGAGGGAATATTTGGATAGCCTCATGAACCTCATCTCATGGAAAGTAATTCTGAAAATTCTCATTTGAAGGAAAATCTATTCCTGGAAAAGTCTTAAGCTTCACTTCTCTTCTGGTCAAAGAAGCCAAAAGCTTGAAGTCACCTACACGACTAAGACCCATTCTGAGGCAACAGAACCTTTTTCAGCAAAGAATTTCCATTAAAAAAAAAATGACATTTGGAACTCTCTGCTGCAATGGCAACTGTAAAGAGGACAAACCACATGAGGCTTGGTGGTTATGTAACAAGCATCTATTCTGCTCCCAGTTATACTGCTTTAAAAACAGATTAATCCAATGGACCAGCAAAGTTTCCTGGCACATACTGGTACAAGAGGGATGGGAGGAAAGCACAAAAAGAAATGCAGAGAGATGGCCAAGCAATATCATATGACTTAATGCTAATTCTGTCCTTTCTACGCTGAATAAGATTAGGAGATGGTATTTTTTTATGTCAGCTAGCAGAAATCTAACGACACAAATTGTATAAGCCAATTTTGTTAGTAGAGATTTCATTGCAGAGTTTTCTGACATACACAATGGAAGACATTGAAGCTCCTTTATTCTATAGGAAGCAGCTGTACTATATGAGAAACCCTTTCCTGAGATATTCCAGGCTTGCCAGTACCAAATTTACCTATTATTTATTTCAGTTGAGATTCAAACGGAAAGCAAGAGACACACACACAAAAAACCAGAAACAAACAAAAACCAAACAAAGAGTCCAAACAAAAACCCTAACCTGAATCAAAAAAAAAAGATCATAAAAACCCTAAGGTTACCTTAGGGTAACCCCCTCCAATGTCCTTTTTAAAAGGGTGAATCACTTTTGAGTTTCATTACAGCTTCCTTTAAATCTAATGTAGTTATACATTTTGAGTTGCATCAGTCTTGATTTCAAGAGCCCATCAACCAAGCTGGAGAAAGAAATTAGAATTTCTTTTCATGTTTTGAATTCTACCTGCAGTCATCTTTGTGAAGCCAACTAACACAAAATGGACTTTCAGGGAAGAGAGTTCAACCTTACACTTCGAAAAAATCTTTGAGGTTCACCCAGTATTTTGATGTATGTTTTTCTGTTTTATATCTGAGACCTAATACATTATAATAATGAAAAAAAACCCAACACCCAAACCAAAACATTCAGAGCTTGTAAGTGATCTCCTCCTCTTGAATACAAAATATTTTTTATGGTATTCCCCTACCCTGGAAGGTGTACTTTTTACAGATGTTAAAATGTGGGGAAAAGAAGGGTGGCTCCCTTTCTTCCTCACACACACACAAAATTATCTTTTCTTTCCCTCTGTTCCCTGAAGGGTGTGACTAAGGAAAAAGTCCAATAATAGAGGAAAAAGCAGAATTTATCGAAGAGTTCTAATGAAAATGAAGAGACTGCTGCGAGGGCCAAAGGTTACACAGAGAGCAACCCTTAAAAAGAACAGGTATTATAATCTTCAGATATTAATCCAACCTGTGACCCTAGTCACCAGTTAAAATATCAAAAGGTATTGCAACATTAACCACCAGACATTTTAGAAGAGTTCAAACAGTCTGTGCAAGTCTAATTAAATCTGCCCCCAGATCTGTCACACAGAATGGAAAAATAAGATGGGAAAATTCATCGTGACACAAAACTAAGAGGTAGGTGGGATGAGAATACTGACACTGGCACTTCCTATGGAAGAGGATTATTATAATCAGCCCCAGCAAACAATCATCTCTCAAGCTGTATAGGGATGAACTTTTCATTTTCAGTATGTTAAACTTTTCATGCCAAGGAACACTCCTAGCCTGAAAAGCATGTCATGCCTATTTTGCTTCAAGTAGTTTCACCAGGCAAATGAGTGTCTGCACTCTAGAGCACACAGCTTGGTTCTAGTTGCTTTTTTGTTTTATTATTGTCTAAAGTAAAGGTCCAAAGGTGTTTTTTAAAAAGAAAGAAGCACCAACAAAGAACTAGTTATCTTGAACAGAAGTAATCAAACGCCTTTGCTTATTACGTTACTGTTCCTAGTCTAGACAAGGTATACAACTTTTCCATTTCTTTACTTATGATTATTCTAAGAAAGAGTATTAAAAGCAAGAACATTACTGGCATAACTAGACACCAGGGTATAAAATTGGGCCAGAGTCAGTAGTACTCAGAATTCAGAGCAGTAATGCCAGACAAAAGTACCTGCTCCAATAGTACGTTCTACACTCAGCCACAATCTGATCAGCAAGCCTCCAACATGATAAGCAGAATACTTAAAGTGTATTGCAGAAAGCATCACAATCCTACACAGTTCACAGAAAAACTGTCCTTCGGAAACAGAAAGAAAATAAGATGCAAGTTATGCTATAGTTATGCTACCCTTCCTCCCACTCAATTTTGTTTGGTTGGTTTGTGTTCAGTTTTTTTAAACATCTTCTCCGACATAGCTATTTTCACTCTAGCTTCGCAGTACAGGAATAATACTGAGGCAGTATCGAGTGCGCCTCTGATCTACTTAATGTCTTACACACAGTTTTCCGAGATTACCTCATTTTGGGCATACCGGGTATTTCAGCCTTGGCTTTGCTCTTCTCTAATATAAAATAATAATGTATGCAATTCCATTTGGGAGTATAAAGATGTTAGCAGCTACACTTCACCATTCAGAGGTCATGAAGAATAGTATAATGAATGACCGAAACTGGACGCATTGCTCCAAAAGGCTCTACAAATTAGAATGACTATGTTACGGAATGAATTTTACCATGAAGCCAATTTTCAAACTACAACGTATTATCTTGAAGCTTGTATTTCTTTGATGTCAGGAAGTTATTCCAAAAATTACTCCTCTAAAGTATGATATATCTAAAAAACCAAAACAACCAAGAACACGCTGGCACATCAATATTTTTCCTTGTAAATCGTATTCAACTTCCAAATGAGTAGCATTTTTGTGTCATTGGTTTCAGTAACAGCAGTAGGTCATTACGCTGTAAAAAAAAGCTTTTGGTTTTCATACTGACCTGCACTACTTATCTGCCCTGCTTATTGTTATGAGTTGTTCTAGGCTAGAATATTTTCTTTTTTAAAAAAGATGAACATTTCTTGGAAAAAAAGAGTAATCTGGAAATACTGTTAAGTACTAGCCTCTTGACTTCCTTCCTTTGAAGAAGACAGAATTAAATCTCTCCAAATGCAAGTTACTATCTCTCACAGTAAAATTATTTGATGACTAGGAAACATTAGATCCAACAGGATGTAAGAGAGATGAAAAGCAACATTAGCTGATGTGTATCAAATCCACTCCACTTTTATCAAGCAGCTCAAAAAAAGTTATTAGTGCTACACTGTGGAAAGAATCCAGGGTGCTTCTATAACACGTTTTCATTATTCATTGATACAATTCATGCTTTTACGTGGTGTTTTAACATTCTCCAGGCACAGGTGAAACAAATACTGGGATGGTTAGATATTTTTTTAGACAGAATGCAATTCAAGCAGTGACACCAATTTAGTATTGACTGCCTTCTGACTGAACTTAGTCACTCCATTACTAAAATAAAAGTGCTACTACGCTTTCAAAAAAACCTCACAACATACTTTACACAGGAGAATGTGAAAAACATCCCTGTGACTGGCTCTTTTAGCAAGATTTTAAAAGGTGACCCTGCACAGCAAATTCATTTACATTAAGATATAACAACCCTGAAACTGCCATTGCTTCATAAAAGAGACCAGCTATCCTAAGGAAGGGATTTTTTGGATTATCCGATACAGCCTCTGAGCCAAACATCAGGGAGTCCACATAATACTTTCCATGCTGCTGTATTTTCACGTCTGCTGAGCTATTGCCATAGTACCTCACTAGATAAACTCTGCTACTGTCTGATTGTACATAACATCAGAACAACTTTTCCTAATTACTAAGGTGAATTTGATCTCTTTTTACTTCAACTAATGGTTCCTCCCTGTACTTTTAGTATTAGGTTTAACTTCTCCTTCATTATGTTTTTCCCTTCTAATTGTTTTTATGCAGACATGGGTGTCTATTAAAGAAAACTGAAGGATCACATCCAAATTTCAGACAGAGCTAAGACACGATGCAGTCTCACTTCCTGTCCTAGCAGGAAGCACAAATGGTAGGGATGTAGACTTGCATAAGGTTAGCTGAAGGAGGGTATGTATCTCACTGCCTTGATCTGTGCTCCTCGTTAAGACTCACACCAGTTACATCAGCCAGCAGTTCTGTAAACTCTGGCAGAAAAATACATGTGGGGATCCCTATGAAAAATTTAAGAGAATATTGGTTCTACTGCAGGAAGTCGCTACGTCACTTCAGGCCGGTATTCCTTGTGGCATACAGCCTTAGAAACTTTTCCCACTATTTTGCTCCTTTCTGCATCATAGGAGCATAGAAGTTCTGACTGAGAGTGTGCCAGATGATGCAACTTCTATCACTGAAAAGGCAGGAAATTACACCACTATTTACAGCCCAAGACAGCCCAATAAAGATTTAAACAGTCCCTGGAGATGCATCTAATGGGCAACTCTTCAGTCTAAACCCAGAAGGCTGCAGTTGTTAAGCACAAACGCCACGGCACACAAACACCACTGCACGCATATTGCTACTAGATCTTGTATCCCGGTACTTAGGAAGTAACCACAGTGTCATGCACAAGGCACAGCACTCTGCTGCCTTTGCAGTGGCTCATGTCACAAGAATGTCTCTGCTGGTACATAAAATAATACCCCATTCTGACGTTAATTTATGGGTTTCTATGTATATTATATCTCATAATATAGTAAATGTCTTGTGCTTACTACCAGACCTACAAATTTAGCCTAGGATTTGGAAGTCAAGGCACGTTAGTTGTAATAATAAGGTGCTTTAATCAGGGGCTAGCTGCATCCAGTAGCAACCCTGGTGAGCCCCGTAAATATTCATCTGACCACCAGGAGACAGGACACTGAATGCACTCTAGAAAAATACTAGTGAACAGGTATGTAAATTTTATACTAACTTTACTTCTACATACTCTCTAAATACTGTTGAGACTCAGTTACCCTATCATTTATTGAACTTGTGTATCTGAAGAATTTACTGTGCTATCGGGAATGGTATCTACACAAACACATGACCACGTCAATCAGATCTAACATATGCCATACCGCAGCATTCCAGCGTTATTATAATTGCTTAATTTGACCCTATCAACTAACAGTTTCTAAAGCTGTTAATATACTTAACAAAAAAACCTAGAGTCTTATTTCAGGTGCCATGGTCTAAAAGGTCAAGCAGAAAGATTTCCTATTTTTTTTTCTTTTTTTTTTTTTTTTAGTTTAAATGTAAGGACCCTGTTTACCAAATTAAAAAATTAAATAAAAAGTAGTAACTATTTGGAATAGTGGTCTTTTCTATGGACTAGTAACTTTTTTTTTTAGGGAGAAAGATAAACACATACAAGTTTAATTTACTATGTTATTTGTTAATATATGGAAAATGAATGAATCCATTGTAATTGGCCTTTCACTTCACCATATATTTAGAGCTGTCCTGTTCATTTGTAAGCTGATGAAATATTACCCAAACATTGAATGCTGCTTTGGTGGATGTTTTGACTAAATTGCTAAGGATACTGTAGCACAGAATCGTATCATATACCCTGTTTACTACGGCCCAAGACAAAATTACTGGCCATGGTATTTCAGTTATCTGGAATTCCTGTGCTCAGGAATTTTCCCATGGCTGTTCAATACAGTCTTTAGCAAGTTAGCCTTACATTACTCTGCACTTCACCAGCCCAAGTCTAAGACTGGCACAAGAGGTTAAAGTATCTCCACACTATCACTGCAAAGATGAAATGTGAAGGGAAATGCAAGAATCAAACCCATCAAAATTTCATGAATTTGGGAAAATACAAGTTCTTCACTTATTTGCTGAGTATTTACTTGGCTGTCTACATCTTCAGTCGTGTTATTTAAAAACAGTTGTTAATGGCCCTTCACAGTAGTTTAATGCAGAACTTCACTAGGCAAGGAGGCAGAGTTTGCAGAAAAGTAATAAGAATTAACTGAACAAGTGAATGCAAAGGGGTTTTTTTAATTACTTTAAATTACTGGGTGGATTCTCTCATTCAGAAATAAAATTGCTTTAATTCATGCCCAATTTTCAGCCAAATTCTGAGAAAAAAGGGCACATTAATTTATTAGGAGTCTAATATAACAACAGTACTGTCACATTTAGTTAATTAGCGTCAGCTATCCTAAGCAAATTAATATAGTTGAGACCAAAGATTCACATTCTTTTATCACTTGTCAGAGAAGTTACTCTTCAAGCTCTCTCACAAACTCATGCACAAATACATTAAGTGCTGTGCTTAATGTTACAGGCAGAGGTAAAACCTTGTTCTGAAATAGTTCAGACAGATAAAAATTTTATAAATTCTCCTGAAATCAAGAATTAGCCTTAACAATGGAGGAAGACAGCACTTTATGACATTTTTCTGCCTTGGTGCTTTTATTCTGGATCAGCTGTGGTCTGTGATCTTCCAGAAGTCTTTCCACATGCAACATACCTCACTTTTTTAAGGAGCTATGAGGGTATTAATATTGAGGCCAGCAACAGAAAAATGCTTCACCCTGTATGTCAAGCCAATCTACTACATGCAAAGTCAGCAAAACAGTAGTTTCATTAGATTTAAATTGCCTATATCCTGTAATTTCACACTCTAAAATCAAAAGTCTTACATAGAAGGGAACAAGTCTTAGCTGTGAATATACCTCATACACCGATTTTGAAAACTAATGGCAAAGTTTGAATTTCTAAAAGCAGGGCTGAACAGGAGGTCAGAATTTATCAGTATAAGAATTTGCAATATACACATTCGAATTAGGAATGGTAAGAAAATAATTTATGGATATAAAGATGCAGCATCCGTACTGTTGTCCACAAAGTAACTGTGCATGCAACATTTATTCAAGTGAAACTTTAGTTATTCTAGAAATGATATAAAAAATTTATTTTGTTCTTTATGAAAGCATCAGATTAAAAGACCTGGGGTGAACCAAGTCTCTTTCTTAACTAACTGGTTATAGGGCTCGGCACTTTCTATGGAAGGAGTTTGGAATCATGACGCATCCATGCTCCGGACTGGTATATTTGGTATACAAGCCAAAGGAAGGAACACTGTAGAAATCTGGGTTATTATTAGTCTGCGATACCCTCATACTGCTATAAAACTCTGTTAATGAACAAAGAACCAAATATGCTAGATATTACACAAAACTTCCACATTTAAGAAGTGCAATCTACAAGACAAGAAGCAGATGATCAGGACATTCAAAGAGCAGCAAGACAACCGATTGCTCCATTTAATAAGCAGTACACTCAGTTCTGTGAGAAAACGTTACTGTTTTATTATTGGTATTTATTTTTTTAGGTAACCTGTCAGAGAATTTAAGACAGGACTTCAAACGTGATAAGGTGTCTCTGCAAATAATTATAACAAGTATCTTCCACGCATAGGAGACCCACTGAAAGAAAGCAGAAAGGTGTTTGTATAGAAACGAACATGTGACAAGACAGACCAGCAGCACAAGCCATTAAAATACAATAGATAGAGAAGCAGACAGCCCTGAAGGTCTCAAAAGCAACAAGCAACTTAAATGCAATAGAATTTAGCTGGGGGAGTGAATCAGGAGAAGGATTCAAGAAGTTGGTTCCATTAAGAAAATAAAGTGTCACTTTTCAAGGAATTACTATTTGAGCTGTACAAAATTCCAGAATAGTATCACAATATTTTTTTCCCTCCATGTGTCTCTTCTCTAAGAGCCTTAGAAAAGGCAAATAGTCATGAGTCACTCACTTCCTTTACTGGACTCAAATCTTTATGATCTAAAGGAGAGATAAATGGAGGAAGGCAGAAAGTGAAGAATTCTCTTCCTGCCTGTAATGACAGCAGTTAGGACCCTTGAACAGTTCAAGGAGCTGTGGCCTCCAAAATTCACTTACACACTTGCCTGGCTTGATGGGGTATGGCGGGGGTGTGTGTTTGTGTTTTGGGGTTTTATTGCTATTTTTTTTTGTTAGGGTTTTGTTTTTTTTTTTTTGTGGTGATTTTTTGTTGTGTTTGTGTGTGCGTGTGGTTTTTGTTGCTGCTGTGATTTTAATTTTTGTTAACAAACAAAACAAAACAAAACAAAAAAACATATAAAAACCAAAAACCACCACAAACAGACAAAAAAACAAACCACAAAACATGAGTGAGACAACTTAGCAAGACATGAAATCCTCTGAAGTTCCATAGTGGCTGAAAGCCAAGACAACAGCAATAGCCATTGCTTTCACACCTGTAGCACTGCTGTTGCAACAAGAACAATGTATTACAGCAGAAAATGTCTGCACTGAGTTTCAATGCGGACTACAAGAGTAAGGAATCTAAGGTAAATACACTTGGCAAAGATGACCTTACAAAAGAAATGCTGTAAAATGAGACCTTAGTCATTAATATCTCACCCAAATTCCAACTCCGGCACAGCCTGAGCCTACAGTGGGACAGTGTCTGGCACTCCAAACTTTCCAATGCACCAAATAATTACATTTATGTAATCAATTAGCTTAGTTAGGTCTTGAGGAATGTTGGGGACTGTTGTCTCTTTTTTTGTTTGGGAGATTTTGGGTTTTGTGTTCTTTTTCTTTGCATTAAATTAATTGAAACTACTATTTTAATTAGTGGCCATTGCTATTTTTATATTTTTCTTTTCCTGAGATCAGTGGAACTGATGCAAGAAATACTTCAGGTACCAACAGGAGGCACAACTTTTATCCATATGAACAGGCAGAGGGCGTGGAATACATCAGCAAACACATCATGGGACGTGGCAGGTTGTGCCCGTTTCCCAAGAAATTCATGTCTGAGAATGAACATATGAAAACCCCACCACAGTGCTCAGCATCTCATAGCTGCAAAGAGATGCACTGCTGCTATTACTTCTGGGTTTGCCTGACAAGAAATCCTGGACACAACATACTTAAGAACTTTCAAAGGATTGGCAGCGATAATTTCTTTAGTCCTGGTCGTATTTTTTTCCTTAATATTTTACATTACTACCCTTAGAAAATGTTTTAGCAGCCATGCATCCAGATAGGAATAACATTAATTAGTATACCTTTTGTTTATTTATCAGTAGAACATTCTTGTATTAATGCCAAAAGATTTCAGGACAAAGATATATGTACGAGGAATTAAATAACCCTTAAGTATACAGAGGAAATTAAGAGGTACTAAGAGTTTCAGTATTGCCAGCCTGGTGAAAATCAGTGCTTATTAGCTCTCTTGCTTACTATCTCTCAAGGAAGCACCCACAACAGTAGCCTTTTTCTCATATATTGATAGCTTCTAGGTTCCATCATTTCTTAATGTGACCAATATACCATAGCTGGAGCCTTAACCATTTTGCTTCAAAGCTGACACGAGGTCTGTAAGCTTATTGTTCCTAAAATTTTGCTAGAATTTCTTTGGCACGGATGGGCTGGACAACACATGACTAATAACTGTTATTGCTAAATAAAAAAAGGGCTAATTTAAGTTTAAAATTAATTCTAAACTTCATCTCTCTTTACTGGAGTTCCACACTGTTGGGTCTCTTCATGGTTTGGAGTGTTTTTTTATTATTTTACTCCAAATTTTCCAGAAGGAGAAGATAAACAAAAAAAAACAAAACAAAACACAACCAAAAAAAAAAAAACCCACCAAAAATACTTTGAAACTTTGGAAAATATAGGTTCAAATAAATGTGCAATTACTAACCTACAAGCCAAACACATATTCAAGAGTTTTGCTGTGCTGAGCCCTAACCATTGCAGTGTAACTAGGACACTTGGAAGTGAAAGAACCAAAAGGGAGAAATTAGTCTTTTGGAAAGTATCTGTCCTCCAGGGTCCATAGCTAGTTAAAAGCTTAGGGAAATAATCCCAAACCCCTGAGATAGCACGAAACCACCCTCTGGAAAAGCCTCCTTCCCTTAACACTGATTATGGATGTTTATAGAATGGGATGCTTATAAATATCTACAGGGTGCATGTCAAAGGGATGGGGCCAGTCTCTTTTCAGTAGTGCCCAGTTATAGGACAAGGGGCAATGGGCACAAACTGGAACAGAGGAAGTTCCACCTCAACATCAGGACAAACATCTTTCCTGTGAGGTTGATGGAGCACGGGAACAGGCTGCCCAGAGAGGTTGTGAAGTTCCATTCTCTGGAGACTTTCAAAACCCACCAGGACACATTCCTGTGCAGCTTGCTCTAGGTGAACCTGTTTTAGCAGTGGTGTGGGACTAGAAGATCAGCAAAGGTCCCTTCCAACCACTACCATTCTGTGATAGGTGAATTATCCCTATTGTGCCTTTTCTTACCTATGTAATTCCTGTGCCATACGCATTCTGAGGTTGACATTCACATTTCCCTCTATCTGTATAGAAGATATGCTTCTATGAATAAAATAATTTGGAGTTAATGAGAGAGTCTAAATTCACCTGCTATCTATGCTGGAACTGATTATCTTCAAACACCCATAATAAGCTAGAACTAAACACAGAGAGATTCACTTGCACTTTGTTGACACTCTTATCACTCAAGATGAAGATAAATGCGTGCTCATCTTTGTGTTTCTTTGCAGTTTTTTTGCCACTTCTGCACTGTTCCAAAACACGCACTGTGAGTTTCAAATCTCTTTGCTGCCTCCATTTTCAAGTCTTGGCAGTTAGGAATATATGAATTACCAAATACTATATAGGCACCAAATACTTTGAGTCCAGATTCTTGGACAAATTCCAGCTGCTTTGCATTTTTGTAAGTTGCAGCTCTTGGTATCTGGTCCCTTGGAATTTCCTCCTTTGTAGGGAGGATCTTTCAGTGGTAGAAAATTATTGGTGTCAAGAGACACCTCGGATAGTGCATAAAACAGATTTTCCTTTTCACAGTCAGTGTGGAAAAGTAGGTACCTACATATTTTATTATTCTCAATTCTAGCTGGACCGCACTGAGCACTTGTTTCTGCAAAGCAGAACATTGTGGGCACCCCCACTGACTCCAAATAACTTACTGCATTGGGAGAGGACATTTTCCACAGCAATAAAACATATAAACTCCCTCAAGACAGATGGAAGAACCGAACTCATTCTCCTGATGCATGTTTTCTCCACTGCATATGCAAAGAACAGCATTATCATTGGGCATCTTCTCCAAAGACTGCCACTGAAATTGTTGAGGCATGCACGTGAATAGTCTATCCTGAACGTCCAGCTATACTAACAAGTTCGGAACATAAGAAACTGCCATAGCTTCCTTACACCAAAGGGAAAATACGCATGCAGAGGAGAAGGCTACACTAACATGATAGCAACATGAGAAATAGCAGAAAGAAGCAACGTTATATGACAGAACAGAGGTGCCAGCTCAATGGAATTGTTACCTGTGGCAGAAATAACCTGGGCAATGATACCCCAAATACCAAACAAAGGTGTAAAAGTCAGCAATATTGGGACCAATGGGAAAGAGCAAATGTTTATTTTGGAGGTGACGAGAGTGGTAAAGAATTTGCAAGGGGGAAAGGGAGAGAAAATTCCTATAAAAGGTGGGGAAAAATAATTCATTTAGAATTGACCAGATTGACCAGAACAACTGGTTGAATCAGTCACGTGCTTGATCTCCACAGGTCCACAAAACCGCTGCTTCCATCATGCCTGCCTCTAACTCACGTGCAGAGTGACAGACAGACACAGTTTCCCTGGCATGAGTGAGGGAATACTTGGAGCACTCTACTTAGCATCAGCATGGAAACACCTCACCTTTGCCTCTCTTACAGAAAATATTTACAAAATTTGACGAATCTAGGTCAAATTACCATGTTGCAACAATTTTCGACCATATTTTTAGTAAACTTAGTGTTCAGCAAAAATTAACAAATAAAATAAATTACTACTCTACATACGGTAGTGTTTTTATAATTCTATGTGCATGAAGCCTTCTACAGGAAATGTATAAGCTTTGTTACACAGGAAGTTTGGGAAAGCTTTTTTTTTCCTAAGCTTTCTAAGGATATTCTACATTTCATAAAAAGAGCTACTTATGATGAGGGAGAGGAAATGGATTGCCAATTATATGCTTAGCAGCAGGCCTGTCATGGACAACAGCACTGTTCTCAAAATATCGACACCAAATCCATCTCAAAAGGAAACTTTTTTTACTAGGATAAGCACTTGGAAAAACCCAGGGACTGATCTAAACACAACTATAACATTCTAAAGATCTGAGATTCACAAAAAGGCTTTTAAATTTCAACTTGTTCTCCCATATGACCTTCTCAGCTTTCTTGGCTGGAGAAAACCATTAGTCCGAATTATTTGATCTTCACTGATTCTAGACCCTTCTGACTGCAGATAACTGCAACTCTTCCGTTTTCTCCCAGGAATGTAAATTCCATTTTGGTGCACGTTAGGCACTTTAAAGCTTACATGAACCTAAGTCAACACTCAGCAAAAGGACCACCCACAGCCTTTCACATCCCCTCCTTGTACAGCCACCTCTCTTCTGGCACATGCATCAAGAGAGTAGGATCTGGGAGCTGTTTTGAAGTAATGTAAACAGCTTAGGATATTTGTCAGGTTAGTTTTAAATCCAGATCAACTCCCAGAGCTCATCCATTGCATAGTCCCACACATGTTTGTTTATGCAGACAGAAGGGGCTGTATGGGGCTTCTTCAAGAGCAGTGTCTGTTTGTGTCAGTTTCTAGGGTATGAGAAGCCAAGAATGAAGAATTGCCCTAACTGCAAGACGCTTAAAAAAAACCACCCAAACACCCCCACCCCCTTAGAAATGAGAATTCTGGTACCTAACTCTAGAGATTGAAGAGATTTGGACTAGTGACACTTGGAAAAATACTGAACTGCTTAGTCTGCAATTACTTCCTCATTCAAAAATCTTTTTTTTTAGCAGTAGTAAGTAGCAGTGGCAAGTTTCCATCAATTCACTGTTAATAACTTTGGATTAAATTAGTTGAATTTACTCCACTCTTAAGGCCAAAATAATCATTAACTAGAGCAAACAGAAGCTCTCCTTGCCCTATACCTTATAGGTTTGCATTAGTATAGCCATTACAAATGATTTTGTATTAATACAGCTATATCAAACATGAACACCCAGTAAAGTGATGTTCAAGATGTACACCTAAATTTCAGCTAAAATCTGTTTTCTGTTAATCAGTGGCTTTTCAAGCATTCTTCTAGAGATCTGATTTTCAAAGGTTTGACAGAGTTTTACAAGGAAAAGGTAAACAGACTTCAGAAGAAAAACTACCTATTCTTGAGAACTTGAGTTTTTTCCTTGGAGATGTTTCACCTCAAGGGTAACACATTCATTTAGGAATAGTTTTTAATACTACTACTTTAAAAATTTTTTAAAATACAGATTTGGTTACCTAATCAAACCAGAGGCTAACCATCTTCTCAGCAAAGGCATTTTAATATATAACCTAGTCTTACATTTCATATAGTATAACCACATAGTGTACAGAACCAATCACTCACAAAAACTACATTGCCACAGCAGAATAAAACCCCAAAGAGTTCTTAAATGCCTTTATATTTTCCACTATATCATGGAGAATATCAGATGGAGAGGCCAAAATTGGCAGATTTCAGTTTTTATGAACTTGTTCCAAAAGCCACAGATGAACTCTGTTCTAATTTACCAAGAAGGAACCGAAGGCCTTGCCATTGGAATTTGTATCAGGAAATGCCGAGAGCACACGCAAGAATCAATCCCTTCTCCCTGGAAAAAGTGTTTCCTTATCTGGCCAATGTGTCTTAACGGTAGGCAAAAGGATTAATACATTTTAATTCAGTTTGCATAAGCAATTCCAGAAATCTCTTTCCAAACATGTGGGAAACAATTCTCAGATCCGTCCAGGCTTTGTGCAGCTCTTGTGATAAATCACAGCAGACCCGCAACTGCTCTCACCTATGTATAGCTGCTACACACATGTAGAACACACTACACAGATCCTGGGCTTTTATCCTCTTTCAGTTGTAGATACCACCTACAAGAATACTTCTGTAAAAAGGAAATCCTTTGTGTTCAGATCCAAAGGTTTCATGGCTTCTTTCTCAGAGAAAAGAGCTCCATCTCTCCCAAACAGGAATAATGGTAAATTGCTCAGGGGAGGAGATGCCAACAGAGCAAAGATTTAAAATGGAAAGGACTCAAGGGTGTGAAGGAAGGCAAGTGAAATGCTTCAATCAAGTCCTAAGGGAGGATCTGGGATAGTCTGAATCTTGCGCATTTTAGTGCTGTCCTAATCCACGGCTGACTCCTGCAGATTCACAGGAGTAGCCTCTCTTAACCACTGTGCAAAATACAGAAACAAACCCAGACATTTCGTGCTCTACCACTACATCAGCAAAAGCTCACGTTATACGACTCCTTAAGGTAACATTAAAAATACACAAATCCCTAAACTACAATACCCCTTCTGTACTGCTATACCACAATTAAAGCTTATTCAACTGAATTTTTACATCAAACTAACTTTACAGAAACAGATCCTGCTTCATACATAGTGAAAAGGTTTCATCGCGACATCCTTAAGTAAGGTATCATCTCTCAAGGCAGCAATGACATTGTGCATTAGAACAGTGTAATGTCTAACTTTTGGTCAAAAGTGGTTATTAAATCTCCATTTTCAACCAAATACAATTTTTAACTGGTCTTTAGAATTTATTTCTAGGTACTAAGCTAGAGGAAGCAAACCATCTCCCACTCAAAGCAAATGCTGCAGCCTTTAACTAGCACTAATAGATGTTCTTCTGAAGAATGTCAGCCATGACTCAGACTTGCTTCCTCCAAACAGATCTTGAGATCTGGCATTTGGGAAGCCCTGTAATCTTTAAGCGGTTAAGTTTCCTCCTTGCCACCCCACCCCTGCCTTTGTTTCCCTGTGTTTTAAAGTCAAAAAATAATACTCTCCTACCAGCAGCAGCTTTCAGATGGAGCTGGGCCTTTAAGAAAAAGATTGACTAAGGCATGCAATTAGAAAACAAACAAACAAAAAAGAAACAACGAGGGGCTGGCAGAAAACAAACCACAAGCTAGACAGCATTGTTTCTGTGACTAATGTTTAAACTCTGTTACAGCTCTGCAAAAGAGAGTAACAAGAAACCTGCAAGAAATACAGTACCAGTAAATGCACAGAAGTCATTGTTCATTGGGGGAGCCTCACAGCCAGCTCCAGCCTTCTCAGCAAGGCACTGCCAGATCCCTCACGCTGAGCTGAAAGGAGTTTCCATATTTTAAAAGGCCTAAGTGTGGCAAGCGAGCTGTAATATTATTTTCCCTTTAAACAACAAACACGCACACACAAAAGAACACATTACGCGGACACAGAAACAAGCAAGAGTCAGGGTGTGTGTCAGCTACACCTTTCCCATCAGAAGCTTAACAGGGAAAGGCACTTTAAGTCCTGCCTGGAAAAGAACAAGAGCCCATCTTCAGTCCCAGCACCCAAGCAGAGATACGACAACCCATAAATCTAAGGACTTGCTTGACGCAAATCACAGAAAAAGTCAGCTGATTGGATCTAGCCAAAATTCAGGCATCCTGCAGATGCCAAAATAAATAGAGAAGAGCCCTTCTCCCCAGGTTCAGAGTGCAGCCACTGCAGCAAGGCTGGGCTCAGCCCAGCTGACAGCGGTTTCAGGGCCATCACATAGACCTTCTTTACTGGAGCTCAGGAGTTTAGGAGACACAGAAAGTCATGTCAGCTCTCTTCATTAAGGTCCTTCCAGAGATTTGTTTGACACTATGTATTTTCACCAGATCAAAGCATCTTATATATATATATATGTTAGACAGACTACAGAGCTGTACTTTCCCTCCTTCTCTCAAAGTTTGAAACAAAGCATTGAGAAACACGGTATGAGCCATTTATCTGTCAAATAAAGATCAAGGATGATTAAGAGCCTCTGGCAAATAAAGATCAAGGATAGTTAAGGGCCTCTGGCGAAGCTGATAGTGCAGTCTGTCCCCATCCAGCTTTAAAAGGATTGATAGAGAGGCCCTTACTGCTATTACAAAACAGAATTTTTTTAAGGTGTGAATTCATTCCCTTTAAGATTCATGAAGTTCAGTACCTGTTCTTCCTGCCTATGGTAACTTTTGCTTTTTCCTCTCTGATCTTCTATAATATTTGAATTAAAATGTCTGTAATGGCTGCTCAGGAGTAGGCTACTAGGTGACATTAATATAACAATACTGCTGAGGTGAAATGTTGTGTTCCCGTTAGCAGAAGAACCCAAACAAACAAAACACAAACCAACAAAAGCAAAAAAGCCAAGCCACAAACCACAGAATGAAACAATTTACACTTCTGCTTATGCTTGCAGCCTGATCAAAACTCAGATTCATGGTGTGAAGGCATTTAAGAGCTGATGAATGAATTCAGCTCTATGTATAGGGATAAGTAAAAGCTGATTATAAAGAAAAATGTTGATCACATGGAGACAAAACAAAAAAAGGCTATCAACTTTAATTTCTACTGAACGTTTGGATTACACTAAAAGAAACACAGGAATGCCTCTAGAGACTGCAGTCTGGGGACTCTCCATTACAGTCTGGGAAGCTTTAACAGATGACAATTCCAGACTTCTCTGAAGTTACTCAGCTAAACATTTTGCTGTCAGAAATAGGCTGTAATTAACAAAATTTTTTGCTATCAGAAATAGGTTGTAATCAACTCCCCCCCCCCCCCAGGAAAAAAAAACAAACAAGAAACAACAGGTAACAAGGTTTTGTTTCAGGCTTTGTTTTAACAAGGAAAAAAAGAGATTTATACCTGAAGTATTTAATAAAACCTTGTAAGATTGTTACGAACTCCAAAAGGTGATTTAAGAATTGCATTAACTGAAAAGATTTTAAATTATTTTTCCTTTTCAGGGTGGAAAAAGCATGTGTTTTGATTATAAATAAAAACTTCCTTTCTTCCCATGTGACTACATCTCCCATAAATTAACAGAGTATCTTTTCTTGTTCCTCATCTCTTAGGGGAGGCTCGTGGGAATTCCAGGATTCACTGCCTTTGGACCTGTGGTCCACTGCGGAGAGTGGAAGCATGAGAAGTTCCAATCCTGGCAAGGCCTCAGATCTAAGATTCCAATACTTCAATGGACATTAAGTGGAAAAAAAAAAAAAAATCCATCACTATCCAGCCATTTTTGTTGTGAGATGACTGTCTTCATCATTCTTACTCTGCTGAAAAGTACAGAGTGCAATTTCAGCCAGACCTAATTTCTTTATACAGAGCCAAGCACAAAATACAGATCTCCACATAACTACATTTGACAAATCTTCATTTCAATGCAGGAAAGTCCTGTTCATTTGAAAGCATTATAGCCATTGCTGCTTAACAAAAGGATTAAGAACCACTCAGTTAACTAGTCTATATCAAAGTTATGACCAGCAGCGGTCCTTAGCACAGCAAAGTGCTGCACAAGCCTGGTTATCCCATGCTGGGGATGGAGAAAATTTCATTCCATTAATTAACATCTTTAAAGCTGACGGCGGTGTTTACTGCTAATACTACCATAACATCTACCACCGCCTCCCACTGCAGATGTTTCTTCTGGTTTAGCACCCCCAGTAGGTATTGTGTCTCAAAGCACACTGAATGCTCATCATTCACCAAGGCTTCTTCTTTGGGAAGCATATCACAGGAGTAACTATATATTGCAAGAAACTTTGGCATCTGAACAACTAATGTCTCTGCCTTTGACTCATTGAAGCTCATTCTAATTTTCCTAAAAGGCAGTGAATGACAATTTCAGACTGTACTGAGAACTGGGGATGAGGTATGCACATCTGAGCCGGAGCCTGCACACAAACAAAGAGCAGAACTACACCAAAATCACGTAGCAGGTACAAACCACGCAGCAACATTACAGTATGCTTTACACAGATGCTATCTCCACTAGTTCAGGCAGTGATGACCTGGGCTCTCACTGTATATATATTCTTTAAGGAGGGGTTCTGTATTTGTTTAAATTTCTTCCTCCTCTGGTTTTGGTTGTTTGGTTTTGTTGGTTTTTTTTTTCCATCTGTCCCATTCTTGGTTTTCTTTTTACTTCTAGTCTAGAGCAGTATTCAGAGGTAGAATCACTGAACACTTTATAGGTAATCTACGTTTAAATATCTGCTCTGCAAAACCCACAGTGGAGCCAGACACTGTATTTATGGCCAAAGCCTTGGAAATCAAATTTTGGCATGAATTATAGACTATCCAAGTACACTGGAGTGGACTATGCACTGTAATTCCAATTATTCATGTTCTACTGTATTGTAAACTAACATGAAACCACTCATTTACAGAACAGATAACGGTCATGAAACTGTGGAGCAAATAGAAGCAAATGGACATTTTGTTAATTCTTAAAGATACTAAAATCATTTGCACAACATGGACTGTTCTTTGGAGATTTTTATGGTAAATATATTTTTGTCAAACAAGTAAATACAGCAAAAAAATTAAAATAAAACCTGTTATCAGCTTCAGAAGGCCTTCTTTTTTTTAATATCTACTTTTCAGACTTTATGAACTCCTATTTACCTGTCTATCATTAAGCCAAGAGCAAAATGTTCAGAAATGTCTTCTTTTTCTTTTAGGTAAAGCTTTTTAGGTAGTTAAAAATACAACCAGGCACCTATGTGTAGATTTTCGATTCCTGTCTTAAAACTACGAATTGTCACTTCTCAGCTCTTTGGAATAAAACAAAACCACATGAATGGCAGGAACCTGCTCATAAGAGATCATCCTAGTTTGTAGATGACAGACAGCAAAGGACCATTCTTGGAGCTGCTGGCAGGCAACTAGGCTCTAGAGGAGAGTGGAGACTAAGACAGAAGCCACCACAGTGGTTTCTATTCACTCTAGATGGCTTCTTAGACGACAGCATGTGAGTTTCTTTGTATTGCCTTTCAGAAATGCCCTCTTCCTTCCTGTTCCCTACACTTTTAGGTGACATAAGCAGCTCCTTCGAAATTCTGGATTCTGTTTCCCTTGCCAGATGTCTAAAAATTAGGCACTGAAGAACATAATTCAGAAACTCTTGTTCAAACAAATCATATTTTGTAATAACACCCTTTTAAGTGGCATCAGAGGAGCTAAGCTTAGAAAGATAGAGAGGAAGAGAGGAAAGCTATTCAGTAACAAAGCACACAGCACATGTCAGCGTTTTGTACATTAGAAGCAATACTACATCTTTCTTCATCTACAGAAAGAACAGACTCAGTGATTTAGCTGTTTGTCCAGAGGCAAAAATGATTACAATATTGAACTGGACACTTCTTGAATAAAGAGGTGGAACAGTTCATGTAGAGAGCACATACATTTATTATGACTCAGACAAGTTCCAAAAGGGGCATGTAGCAACATATACACGGCTACCACTGTCAAACGGTGAAGAACTTCTAGAAGTCCTTTGGTAATTCAACAAAACCAAACCACCTTGAGACAGCTAAAATACTCTCACAATACATGTCGAAGGTTCACTTTACACCTCTGAGATGCCATTTTGTTGAATCAAATAAATCTTAAGTCTCAGAGGCGAGATGAAATTTCAGAACAAGTGCACCTGCCTGGAACACTCTTAGATTTAAAAGGTTTTTAAATGATTTAGAAAAATCACAAATGCTTGTGTGCATCAATGTTGCAGGGTCCAAACAAACTGAGCTTGAGAGGAAGTGAATCACAGTCTTTCTATAACATGTCCGGAGGTGTCTCAAAACACCAGCACTACACATAAAATTCAAATGACATTAACTTCTCTTAGAAAACAGGGCTATACAACTGCAGCAAGATCCATCCCCTAATCTAGTTATTGCCACAATGACTCCATTCATCCCAAGATAAGAAATCATACTGAACAGAAAGCCTTGCTGCTTTAATTTGTTTCCTGCCTGCAGGCTGAGGTCCTGCACACACACACAGAGTCCCGCTGACCTCTCTTTAGCCAAGGGCTGTCCAAGGGACCATTTTTTTCTGTGACATGCCATATGACAGCACTTCCGTAGCTTTCAAGTTGCTGTGTTCAATGTAACAGTAAAGAGGATGTTTCTGGTTAGTTCAAATTTAATATATTAATAGTGTTCTGCTTCTGTAAAATTTAGAAGCATATAAATAACAAACCATTACAGTAACAACCACTGACTTTCTATGTTTATAGAAAACTGGCAGTTCATAAATATTAAAGTATGCTGTTAGAAACAAAAGTACAACATATAGATGCTATTTTTCCTAAAGATAGGAAAACAGTAACCATCACTGAAATAATTCATTATTTATAGATGTTTGAATTTTAAAGCCACACGACTACACTACTATTTTTCCATTAAAAGTAAAATAAATAAATAATTATCTCTTTGTTACCCCTTTGATGAATGTTCTGAAGGCAACAGAAACAATAACTATTGCTGACAGGTTTTGCAATGACACAGTGATATTTGCCACTTAATCACCAATACAGGTTTTTAAGTGAGCCCCAATATTGCCAAATAACTATCACATAGCTTCATTAAAGCTCAAACACAGGAATCCTGTCACAACTGGAGATTGCAACCACGCATCTGTCATTTGCATCATAGAAGCGTTACAGTGGGGAGGAATACACTCCAAGCAAACTTCTCTTTGGGCTCATTAGAGGGAACTTCCAGTGCCTCCAGAGTCAGAAAGGAACACAATCAAATTTGATATCTAAGTCAAACCATGTATTGAGTATTGTGACGGTTCCCAGAGTCCTTCAGCTAATTTGTACGACTTCTGCAGTCAGAATCCTTTCTCTTTCAATCTCAGGGAAAACCCATCTTAATTTTTCCTCAAAATAATTTCCTTCTTACAATTCTACAGTTCAGAAAGATCCTAACAGTAAAACATGAATGGGCTAGTAAGAAAATTACTAGAAGTAGGCAAACAAGCTATACAGAAGAACCAAGTTGAAAAACCAAGAATATTTTCTGCAGACAATCTCCCTATAGTAAGTTTGCATGTTACAACAGTAGGAACATGGCCATCCTGGAGACTATTTTCTATCCAAATTGTAGATTATTTTGATATGAGGGGGCTTTTTTTTAAATAGGAAGCTTAGGACGAAAAAGTTCTATCAAGGTTTGTTCAAACAAGAATTTTCTACTTACTTCAAAAATGACATCTCCATCAAAGTCCAAATAAAGGTTTTTTTGAAAGATTTAATGAAGCTGTAGAGATCAGGTCAAGCTATGAGACTGGGAAAGACATAATTCAGAAGTTTTATTGGCAGGTAAATTATGCTAAAGCTACTCTATAAGGCTTAAACTGACTTCTCCAAAGCTTCCAGATTCAAATTTCCCTACTGTTAGGTACTCTTCCTTCCCTCTTCCTGCTGCACACAAAGGAACTTGGAGGATTTTTAACAAGCTGTGTCCACGCTGTCCTGCTACACTGCCCAGGTATGTCTTTCAAAGCCCAAATCTGCTACTTGCCCGTGCTGTGCTGGCCTTGAATGTTGAGCAGGACATCGTAAAAGTTGCCTTGTTAGAATATTGCAGAGTGGAAAAGAAACTCAGAATCTTCCAGCATGTACCGTCAATCAACCTGGATTCCTTAGCTTGCACTTCCCGTTATCCTTGGGCCTCACTGACCCCCAACTCATACACAGCACCCTCTTCAAATATACACACTTCGCTGGCCTACTGTTGTCACATAAGGTACAAAGTGACAGGTAAGTCCGGCACATCACATAAGAAACCTGCTCCAGATTTAGTGCCAGAGAGTTACACATGCACTCCTTACTGGAGCCTGCCTCACTTCTACAGTGATGAAGGCGAGACCCTTAAATAACCTGGCCACAGTGCCCAGTTTCACAATCTCCTACTCACCAGCTTGCACACACGCCAACCTCAAGGCTGCAGCTCTTGATCCAGCACTGTCAGCCAATAGATAATGTTACTGCCACAACTGTCAAACAACCCAAGTCTGCCCAGTAACTAGCAGCATCCCGCAGATGGTTTGATGGGTAAGGGTTTGTAGTTTGAGCGAGTTGGTAAACTGACACTTAAAATCTTCACTGAAGTTTATGTCTCTGAATGGAAGTTGTTCATTGCCTCTCCTGCATGGGAAGCAGAAGCTTGGCATGGAGAGAACTAAAGAGGCTGGCACAGCTCCTTAGTTTTCAATCACACATGGCATCCAGGATATACCTTCACTCCACAGAACGTGTACATTATGTGGCTTCCACTGTATTAACTTATTTCCCCACAGATACCAGGAGGACTGCAGAGAAAGCTCTTTCAGGCTAAATAACAGGGCATCTTCCCTCCATATGCAATTAGGATGCAGACAAAAGGATAGCATCAGCATATTGTTACCAACAGTTATTCTTTGTATTTTCACCTAGTGGGTTTTGTTTGGTTGGTTGGTTTGGTTTAGTAAGAGTATCAGTAACGTTCTGCTAATAGGGAAAATCAGTTTGCTTCTGGCAAACAAAAATGCCAACAACAAAGATGAAACTTCTCATTAATCTCTGAACACATGGCTGAGACTCAGAAAACACCGCTTACAGAGAAAGCCTCTGTGTCAAATATATGAAGTGTGGGCATCTACAGAAGTGCTTAGAATGTTCTTATCAAACCATCAAACCTTGTCAAAACTTGCACAGTTTCAGATTTTACAATAACCTTGAGTCCCAGCCTGTGTTGTCAAAATTTTTTTAACCCAATTGTGAAAGAATCTATGCTTTGATAAAACCTAAGCTGGTTTTTTTTTTTTTTAAAGTCAGAGTTCAACTCCAAATTCAATATATGTGATTCTAAAAAAAAACATTATAAACACTTTAAAAATGCCAGAAAATTCATAACAGTAATGTAAAAGCAAAATCAGCACCTTGTAGCATGTTCAAACGCTGCATTTTGGGGAATTTCCTCTAGTGAAATCTCTGAAATAGTGGATTATTTGGACCTGTTACAGAAATCTCACATGAACAAAAGCATTTTTCAGTGGAGTTCTTTTATACCTCAAAATTCTAAGTGCTTATGAAACAACATAAAAAAAAAAAACAAAAAACAAAAAAAACCATAATCTTTTCTGTTTCTAGTTTTAGTCCAAAGATTAAAGGAAGTAAGGAGAACTCATCTGAGGATGTACCAGCTTCCACTAGATCGACTGCTCTGTGCTTTCCCAGTACGGTGTAGTTTTCCAGTAGAGATTTGAGTTATTCTATTGCAGTAGATTCAATTGGATGTACTGTCCAGAGAACCAGAGAGATGGGACAGAGCTAATTTAGTACTTTCTCCACATAATCCTCATGTAATTTCCTCAGATTCACATAGACCTCAGGAGATCACTTTCAAGAAGTACTTTTCTTGATCTCTCTAAAGGAAGAAGGAAAAGTGTAAAAGGCATCTGTGTTGTATGTGTTTGTAAGCAATTCTGCTCAAGACAACTGGTGAAGTTCTTTTACTTGTGCACAGAAGATAAATAAATCCACTTTTCTTGGAGAGAAACATTCAAAACAGTGAGTTATAGCCATAGTATGTAAAAATCATTATAGTGGGGCAACATATTTTAATTAAAATATTTCATATCTCCATATGAATTTATCCTTTCCAACTGTTCAGATCAGCAGCTGATTAAATCGTAGGTCTGTTTCCCTAAATCACATGCAAAGACAAAAATATGCAGTTGTCACCTGCTTTTCAGGTCTCACAATATATTGCTGCACACAATATAGTGCACAGCATATTTGCAGCACCACCCGCAAGCTGATGCTACCCTGACACAAGCTGAAATGGCATATACCATACTAGATTTACTTCTCCCCTCATTTATTTCTTGCAGACATAGGCTTGAGCAAAGCAAGTTTCAAAGTCTTGTTCCTCAGCTGAGGTTTCTAAAGTTCAAGAGAACTCAGAACAAGGACAGCTGTCCTGAAGTCACCTCTGACTTATTTAGTCTGAAAGTTCTGCTAAATAATTGGGCTTTTCCTCAATCTCTCCTTGCTAGCTGAAAACAAACAAACAAAAAAATGGAGTCTGGCAAATTCCTTATAAAATCTCACAATAAATTGTAAGAGCAGCCTTACAAAACCTCCAAAGCCAGAGATCAATTAATGTCAGTACAGACACAAGCAGCAAGATGTCCTACAGTAATTGGGTTTAAATTGAAAATGACAACAATCCCCAGCTCAAGAAGGCATAATCACAGAAAGCAGTTAAGCCTTAGATCACGTTGCACAGGGATCCAAGGAACCTCCATTCTTGAAGATACATGAAACTTTACTGAACAAGGCCCCTAGCAACCTGATCTGCTCTTTGCATTGGCCCCCCATTGAGCAGGAGACTTGGCCATTTGATCTTCAGAGCTGCCTCCCCATCTGAACATCTCTGTGACATTTATTCCACAATTCCCAAATCTCTGTTAAGCACATGTGCAAGTCTGGATGGTGCTGGATGGCTAGAGATGCATTCACACATACATCAGTTCTATTCCCTCTGACGCTTTTGTGCATTAAGAGACTTGACAGGTACTCTCTAGTTGGCAGCCAGCGACAAAGCACAACACACAAAAGAATATTTTTGAGATTTTGAAGAAGTTATGGGATAACCCATAAGTATATCTAATAGTGATCGTATGAGCCTTAGCAATACTTCACCTCTGCAGACCCAGAACAATTTAGAACGCTTATTGTCAAGGCTGATTTCAGAGAAGAACCTTCACTGTCTACAGGAGAAACTGCATTTATGATTTATCCATTCAAAATCAGCATTCAAAAGGCAGCCTGAGGATCTCCTAGCTATTTACCAGCTAGCTACCTTTTACTGATTCATCATGTTGTTGCATCAGAGCTTCCATGACTATGGATTAAATCTGGTCTGGGTAAGCTGCAGATTCTTTGCTTTTCTCAAGGCCAAGCCTGAATTCCTGCACCATAATCCAAAGACGCCATACGGAATAAAAGAAGTGTGGTTTGCAAATCACCCCTGAGGAGGGAAGAAATCCATAACTTCAGATTCAATTTTTTACAGAACTCGTGTAAATTCATGTCAGTTAATGAGGCTGAGCTGGTCCAAATCAGATGAGGAGACTCTGGTCCCGAGAGCATCATTTTCAAAATGTAATGTACCATATATTTCTCAGAGCAGGACTCCATTTTGTTAATGTTTATTCTGTTAACGCAGCATTTGGCAAGCTGTTTTCATGTCCAAGACACACAGTGTTATTGCTTGTTAGGGTAGAGCTTGGTTCATAAAACTAGTTATGTATGTTCTGTAATTTTGTCATGGAGCTCTCATAGAGCAGTCACGCTGCAGGCGGAATGCTTGATTCAAAGAGAGGAAGAGCTGTGTTACGTGCAAGGCCTGTAAACCACTGGACAGGTGCTGGAAAAGTGCAGCTCCACACAGAGTTATGAGTTTGATAAAACAGCCTTAGTTGGCCACTGACAGATTTCATAACATTGTCTCCAGTTACCTCTTTTTCCTCTGAAGATTTGCCTTAATTGATTTTTCTCTAAATTTTTTAAGACTAAAGGGACCTCTTACGAAAGACCCAGAGGTCAGTCCTTAAGCCACAACTCTCCAAAGTCCTCTAATCCCAAAGCCTGCTAGACAAAAGTCTGTTGATATGGGTGCTCTTTGATTCCATACCACCTCAGATGTCCACTGCCCATGCCACATAGGCCTACTTTACTTATTCTCCTAGTGACTTTCTTAGTTTGTGGTTACCTTTGGAAGCACAGCCCTCACCTCTGGGGGAGAGATTATCATGCTTTTCCTAAGCATTTACCAGCGAATGGTATCCATATCCCCCACTCTGTGTCAGGTGCTCATACAGAACCCAAAACTCAGAAGACAGATAGCTACCAGGTTATAAAGCGAGCGAGGGAGGCTTAGGAGGCACTAGCTACTCATTCTTTCCAAACACATGGAGAGTAAGGAGGTATTCATTGTCTACTGGAATTCAGAATACTCTTGAAAAATAAAATGCTATACCTATGTACCTGTAGCCCATTTTGTCAGCTTCTTACACCAGCTATTCACGCCTTCTCCCTCTGTATAGTTCTTCCATCCCTATTAATATTTTTTAAAGTCTGCTGAGACTATTATATGGAAAAAAAAGGGGAATCATCTTATAATTTAAGACATATAAGTTGCTATGTTTTTGGAAACTGAGCAGATTTCATTACAGACATACATTTACCACTAGCTTCTGATCTTCCTGGAATTACCTATTCTTCAGAACACCGTAATGAGAGTTTATAAGAAAAATGGGTTCCTATATGCTGAAGCATTAATTTTTGTGAAATGGAAATCACCTTATCTAAAAGAGGATGAATAGAGTGTAAGACATCATGAATTACCTTTGGTAGAAAAAGCCCCTTGCAAAATATCAGGTTACTAAGACGCTTGCTATAGCGTCTGCTAGAATGTTATTTTATTTTTTATGAATGGACTGATTCTATTGAGTTCATTTTCTTTTCCCCATTTTCTTTTCCCCATTTTCTTTTATGGAATAGAACCTAATCCAACAGGGAAATGACATCTCTCCTGGAGGATTCTGAATGTCTGATGACTGGGTGGAACGTTAAGAAGTTAAAAACAAGAATAAGTCTGAATGATAAACCTGATGGCAGATGTCATCAAGTCCGGATGCAAATTCAAATTTATTGACTTGTCATACCCTTCCAAATGATCTAAACACAGCCTACAGTAAAGTCATGGTATTTAAAAGTTGTTAGAGATGGTCAGTCATTGAGGGGGAAATCTGATGTCCACTTTGTTTTCAGAGGAGAATCAGGGCTTTCTGATATCAAAGAGGACATGCAAAACTGAAGCACACCAGAAAACCCCACACACTAGTCAGTATTGGCTTTTTTTTTTTCCTGGAGCTCAGGAAGGAACTTCAAAAATCCAGACAATTAGTTGTGCAATTGTACATCATTATTAAAAACCAGTGAAGACATCAAAACTGGATACCTGCACGCAGCAAACATAAAAGTAAATGCAAGAAGTGTTCTACACAGAAAACTGCTCCCTCAGCCCTTGGGAATGAAGGTAGTTTACAGTCTGCTTTATTGCACAAATATCTAGTAAGTACATTGTCTCTTTAGAGTTCAAAGTTATGGCTGTTTAGAAACACAATTTTCAAAGTCACATTGCTTTATGACTGTTCATATGTCTAAAGACTAATTAACTGTGACAGGCTGACCATTAGGAAAAGGCATTCATACACATGACAAGATGACAGATGTTTCAACACAAATACAGTGCCATCCTAATAAAAAAAAAAGATATGACAGGTTTAAGTTTCAATTAATTAGAGATGTTTGAGAATATAGTAATCATTTTCACACCAATGAACCCCATTAAACTGGAAATATGGTATTCTTTATTTTACACAGTAAATCAAAACCAAAAATCGAGTGGATCTAATAAGAAGGTGTGCTTCCGTGCACTGCAATCTGCTCTCTTTCTCTAGCCTTTACCGGCTTTACTTTTATTAACCTAGAAAAATGAGAGGTGATAGGAAGGCAAAAATATAGGATTTCACTTAAAATATGTTTGTAAACAGCAACATAAAATAATCACCAAGCTTATAATCCTTAATTCTAATGACACACAAAATTGAGCTCATATTTCTACTTTAGAGCAGAAAACCTGGAATCTTTGAGGGGATGAAAACCTAGCAAACTACACCCCATATTTCCATTTCTTTGTATCCTTCAGAACAAGAAAATGAAAGCTTTCAATAGTAGTCACTCATCCCATTTTACTCTACTAGATTAGAGAACTTTCTCATACTTGACTTATTCCAAATTCTGGATGATTCTGAAAGCCCAGGAGATTTCAGGACACCCTGGTGGGTGTGTATTTAAGCCACCTCTCACCTGACTGTCAGAGCTTGGCATCTATACTAGCATTAACCCAGCTCACACCATAGATTTCAGCAAGGAAAGCACTGAATGCTTCTAAGGAATCATTATGGCACCCAGCAATCACTGTAAGAAAGCCATAGTTGCATCTTTGCTTTATACTTGTGTCCAGAACCTACAGACATGACTGCAAAAATGTCATAGGGTACCCTAGGCAAATTTACACTTTGGAAAGGTGCATGGGGAGAAGTATTTTATGGCTAGTGCATTGTCTTGGAGCACATTCCCCTAGAGTTTGGTTTGGCGCGGGGTGTTTTTGGGGAGTTTTCTTTAAAGACTTTTGTGGGCAGTGAAACTACAATTTTCCAACATGAAAAAAATGCCCTCTTCTTTTGCCTGGGCAAGGAAAATAAAATACAACAATTCATTTTCATTTGTTAAAACTCATTAACAGAGAGTCCCAGCACAGGTCCGCGACCATGCATCAGAACACAATCTGAATCTAACAAAACTAACTTCCAGAGAAGTATTTATCCAAAATCATCCAAAGCTACAGAATCCTTGAACACATAAGCATTCTGTTAAAATTCTAATCACAAGTTTGTAGCACCAAAATAAGATTTTATAAAGCTCCCTTGCAGAGCTCTTAACAACCATTCAATTAGAAAATAAAGCTGAGGTGGGCACACCATTTTTCTTTACCATACTTACACTTATGGGGGTTGTTGTTGTTGGTTGTTTTTATTGTGCTGGGGTTTATTTGCATTTCTTCTTTTTTATTGTTGTGGTTTTTGTTTGGGGTTTTTTTTTGTTATTGTTGGGGGGGGGGGTTGGTTGGTTGGTTTTTTTTTGTTTGGGTGGTTTTTCTGTTGTTTGGTTTGGTTTTTTTTACAAACCCCCCCAAGATGTGATCCCAGCATCATCCATCCTATGGACAACGTGCAAACCGCAGAGCAGGAGAGAATATGCTGCACTGTATAAAAACTAGCAGAGTGGAAATGTATATTCATAGATCACTGGTAATCAAAGAGTAATTGTTCATATTGAATTATTGCATAGAAATTACCCCAAACCAACAGAAACACTTTCTTCTAATTAATCTACCCCAAATTCCCCCTTTGTTCAATACAATAGCTCCTGCTTTTTCTTCACTAGGGTTAGACTTGACCCTAAAACGTTGATATCCAGGAACATCTCAGTCAGAGTCTGGGATTTTTCTTCAGGTCTTGTGCCTGCATCTAAACGACATAGGGGAAAAGAACAAACCAAAAAGACGTAGGACTCCACTCAGCCAGTAAGAGTTTGTTCTGCGGTACTTAAAACTGCCACTTTAACCCTTATGAAAAACGTGACATATTTCAGGGTCTGGAAAAGCCAACTGTAAAAATCAATGTGTAGTAAGGGATATTATAGCCATCTATATAGTTTTCTTAGTTCCTTAAATGTATGTTCCTTCTGTGCAGTCTGGCATCCATATAATAAGCAGGGACTACATAAGTGCTACGCAACAGAAAGCGGCAGCAATAATATACAGTAACAATGACAGTAACAAGTACTTACATAAGCTTAAACACTTCTTGAAAACCCTCTTTGCATTGCTTAGTAGTTCCTAACAGTGGAAAGCTCAGGTAACTTGACAACTTCCATACACTGCAACAGAGCAACAGAGCTGTGCTGAGACTCTGAAGTTCTGTTGGATGGAGAAATATATGCAGATGAAGAGTATAAAAAGAACATATGTGGGATATAAAGAACAGCTAGCATGCAATATTTATTATCATTAGCAGTCAGTTATGGGACTTTTCCAAGTAGGATATTTCCTCCAGATCATCACAGTTAATAGCACCCAACAGAGAGTCCTTCCTAAAATTGTCTCAGCCTTTTAAAACCCCTGTGCACCTTTTCTGAATTTTAAAATATCCTCTGACAGTTGACAATATCTAAAAAATTGAACTACTCATCGCATGAAAAAAACAACTTGCTTTTGTTTTAGTGTTCAATCTGACAATTACCTAATTTGTGTGCTATGGGAGATAGTGAGTGGTCCTTCCCTAGGAAATGTCTCACTTCATAACTCTACAGGTCTGTATCATATTCTCTTAGGTTGACTATTTCTAGGCAGAGCAGCCTTGGTCTCTTCAGTCTCAGCTTGCGTAAAGCCAATTCCATATACTCTTAATCAACTCTAGTTCTACTCCATGATTTCAGAGCTGAGTAAAGTTATGTATGCTTTTATTTCGTCCCCTTTCCAGCTCATTCGTAAATATGTAAATGGCAAAATCCCAGAATCAGTGCGCTAGAAGGAAGTTTCTATCAGTTCCCTCTCTCCATTGTGAAAGCTCTACTATTTCTACCTCAACTTCATTTCCTGTCCTTAAGTAACTATTCATCCACAGGAAGACCTTTCCACTTACTTCATCAAGCCTAATTTCTTCAAGACCTGGTTATAATGACTCTTTTCAAAAGACATTTGAAGAATATCAACATACTATACTAAGTAGATCACCCACCTTCATAGTCATTGACACAATTCAAAAACTCTAGGAAAAAAACCCCAAAAATCTAGTAGATTGGTAAGGTATCATTTTTCTTGAGAGAGGAGGGGAAGGGGAGATGTATAAAAAATCAATCCCTCTAATAAGCATGTTTAGTGCATGTTTATAAAACAGAATAGAATTGAATTTTTCCAACTAATATGCCCAGCACTGGCTGTGGCAAGAAGGTAATCTATGAAGTGTATGAGATACTTTCTTCTTCCTGTAATCTTTTGCATTGCAAGTAGTGCTAGCAGGGTACTGTGCCCTCAGAGCATAATTATATCAATATTCCTTTTAAATCACTGCAGTTATACATCTACTACACAGAGCTCCACATAAACATTCAGCTGTTGCCGTTGCATAGACTCTGCACTAGGAGCAAAATCCTTTGGTAGGAATTATGTTAAGGCACATCTGAAATTAATGTCAGCATTCAAAAGAGGCTGTTCTACAAATTTCTGAATTGCTACATTAAAAACCTGCACCCTTGCTCCTGGTTTGTTGTTTTTGAGTTTTTTTCCATTACTGTTTATATTCTCTAACTATACCAATTAGCTGTACTAAAAAAACATGTAATTTAAAATCCCATTGCTTTAATTCAATTGCATCAGCAGTTGAATAATCTCTCAAAATTCTGGAGTCAGAGGTAACCAAATTTAGGTATTTTTCAGACAAATTAGCAGGGGATTAATTAAATTTCCAACATTTTTATTTGCTTGTTTTGAACCCAGATAATCTTTTGTTCTTTCCAGTTGACTTGCCTTCTAGCATTCACAAATTGAAAAATAGAGATCAACATCATTAGTATGCTGCGTACCTCAAACTGTATATTAACCCATTTTCCTTACTGGGAGTACAGAGTCTGTATATGTATCTTAAGGAGGATTATAAATAGAGTAGTATGCGATATTTCTGCAAGAGTTTTATCAGAGGAGGAAGTGAATAAGGGGGAGTGAATATGAATTGCCTTCATTATTGCACAGCATTTTTGACAATTATTTTTTCCCCCTCCTGGATTTTATTACAGAAATAGGTAATAGGCCAGATCCATGTCCCATTGGGGCAAAATCAAGTTTTTCCACTAATAACAATAGGACATGAAGTATTGAATTTTGTATAACAACAGTTCATTAAAGGTCCTTGCTTATAAATAAACATCCTTTTAAGTTGTTCTTTATGTGTATATGCTCAAGTTTAGGATTGATTTTATCTTTCATTTATTTAGTAAAAAAAAACTGAAGCAAAATTCTGTGCCTTTTCTAGTTTGGAACTTTCTGTTAAATCAGTACCCTAAAGTAATTATGCTGTACTAGCTATAAATACTTTACTCTGACCACTGCACCTATTGTGAGCACACAGCAACAGGACTGCCAGAGGGAGAGGAGAAATTTACACACTCCCTACTGCTCTTTGGTTAAGAAATGTAGCCAACTCTGCTTTTCCAGAGTTGTTTGTGCTTCTCAGCCTCAGGGGATCAAATATTTTCTTGCCCTTCTCAGAAATGGAAACAAATCCTCGATGCTACAGCACTGTTTGAACTTCATGATGCTTCTTGCTTCTCAGGAGGTTTATTTTCTGTGCATGTGCAACTGAGAGAAGCTCTTCCCCTACTCCTTTCTCTGCCAAATCAGACATTAAAAGGCAATTCTGAACAACTCTTCATATTGTATAGCTAAGCACTGTAGCAAAAGGAAAAGCATAAGCAGCTCACGAAGTAAAACCTATAAGGCTAGTGTCCCGGTGACTTGGTTCACCAAACTAAAGAGTGACAAAGGCTCTCACTGCACAACTTCTTTTGACAATAGTGTATACAAGCATATAAATACAAACAAATCGGAAATTAATGCACAAAGAATGGTATACTTGAATACCTGGAAGAATAAACTACATGCAGTGTGTTGCAAGTACTTCACCACAGTATAAACACAAGGTTAGCTGAGATAAAGACAATGGTCCTCCGAAGTTTTCTCTACAGGCCAATAATTCACCAGCACAAATGCCATTAGCGCTCAGTGGATGCCGAGTTTGAGATTTGTCATTCTCCAACGGGCCAAACAGACAAGGTTAATTCTTGGGATCCGGTCCTGCACGTAAGTACTCTGTGCTCCCTCTGCAATATACCGCCTTAACCAATAGTGCTTATGACCGTGTTTGCCATCTGTTTCTAAGCCTGACCCTTTTAATCTTGGAGCTAAAGGAATCATCTCTGCCTGCAATATGTGGAGGCACATATATTTCAAATAGTATAAATACTAAAGTTTACTGCTAAAATTACTCCAGTGTCTGTGAAGATAAACCTTTCCTGGAAACATCAGTCTCCATGAAGGAGCCAAAGGATGGAATTAAGGAGGACAGTTGCAACATAACTCAAACCAAGCATTCATCCTGAAGCCTCCCCACCACTAGCAAGGTTGCTAAGTACAGAGGATATACTGATGTGACAGGTACAGTCTATAAAACATCATTACTTACACCAACATTAATAGCATTTAGTATTCACCATACCAGTGCTGTAGAACTCTTACATGTTTATTAGAGACAAAAGTGGGTGCCACATCACTGGCAAAAAAGGATAACTTTCATGGCCACAGAAGTCAGTGTTTCAAAAGATATTTGCAGGACCCCTTTTTCTGTAGCATGTGAGAATTCTTCAAAATAGAATCATAGAATGGCCTGAGTTGGAAGGGACCTCAAAGATCATCTAGTTCTAACCCCCCTGCCATGGACAGGGACAACTCCCACTAGACCAGGTTGCTCAGAGTCCCATCCAGCCTGGTCTTAAACACTCCCGGGGATGAGGCGTCCACAGCTTCTCTGGGCAACCTGTTAAAGTGTCTCGCCACCCTCATAGTAAAAAATGTCTAATCTAAATTCACCCTGCTCTAGTTTAAAAACATGACCCCTTGTCCTATCACTACATGCCCTTATAAACAGTCCCTCTCCATCTTTCTGGAAGGCTATCATGGTAGACAAAACTCACAGAAGATTCTGTCAGTCGGGAACTAAACCAACTCTCCCGAATCTCAGCCCACCGTCTTAATTGAAACATCATCCTTACAGATTCAGTAATTCCCAAAATGCAAGACAGCCCTTTACCACGTGGCCTTCTCTTTGTCAAGCAGGTAAAAAGCAAAACAGATTTTGTTGCTGTTGTCAGAAATTGCAGCTCCTCACAGTCATTAAAATGAGGTGCGGGTACAAAGGAATAAGAACATGGCAAAGAAATAATCCCAGGGCACAAATAGGAATGCCTTCTACAACTGACCAAGAGAGGAAAGGGGTTAAAAGGAAAACTAGTATTGTACAAAGTCAGGATGCTTTATATTCTGAGTTTTTTGAGTATACTTGTGACTACAGACAGATAAACTAAGAGTATTTTTCTATTGCTCATAGTGCCCCTTCTAGTGCTATTCAAATCCTTTATGTTTTCATGGTTTGGCTAATCCTATTTCTTTTTAAATCACATTAAGCCCGTCCATATGTCTTATGAATATTGAAAAGAATAAACATACACCTTGCAATGACAGCAGAACAAGTCTCTCACATGAGGAGAAATGAGCTGGCTAGAATCCATTGGAGCCACATTTACCTTCAGGACACAGCAGTGAAAGACAGTTAAAGGACTGGGCAGCCTCCTAAATACTTTCCAACTCCTGTACTACAGCTCATGGTAATGCTAGGTCCCATCAACTGCCTAGGCAATAGACATTGCACAACACCATTTTTCCAGTGTTTTGACATCAGACATAATAATTCCTTTACCAGCCAAAACATAAACCTTTTTTTTTTTTTTTTTTAACTTTCCAGCAACAATGGCATTTAAAAGTCATAAACCACAGAACACTTGTGGACGTGCTAACTGGTTTCAGCTGAAGACAGCTTTGCTCGCCCTGCCATACTGTGCCTAAAGCCATACACTGCCACAAGCTGAGTATATCTAATTCATTGTCTTTACATGTAACAGAACATGCTGAACAGCAAACATCTGGAGTTGGAAAGTGGGTAAGCTGCATTCCATATTACAACTTTGAAATATAACTTGCCTTCAGATGAACTTACAATTATGTTCCAGGACTCGTGTAAGGTAGTTAACAGCTCTGAAATCCTTTGTGCAGCAACAATACAGTTCAACTGCTATCCCACGAGACATACTAATGTTTTTGATCCCTAATCTATATGGAGTGTGTTCAGGACTTACTGGATGCATCAGCCTGTGGCCAATTCATTCTCAGCAATTCCACTAAAGCTGAAAACAAGGACAGGAATTAGTGCCAGTTTGGATGATAAGTTTTTCTAGTGCAGACAGTTCTTCACCAAGAAACAGACTGGTATCACCAGCCTAATCCAAAGTGACCAATTAAAGCACTATTTTCCATCTACTAACCAATTCATTTACAGCTACTACTAAGACTGAATTTAATTGTAAAGCCTAGGGATAAAGATAGGCATATTCCACTTCCAAATTCTTCAACTCTTGAAGCTACCACTTTTCAGACAGTCTTTACTTTTGCTGGGCTAAGGAGTAGCTTTTGTTATTAATATTAGTGACTGCACCTTATTAGTTTTTCCCCACATACAGCTCTCTCTTGAACCTCCTCAAGTCTGAAGCTTCATCTGCTGAAAAACACTGGGTTTGTGTATACACAGCTTGAGTGCAGAGCCCAACCTGCTACTAACTTTTCAAATACTGTGGAAAACTAATTTTCCTAGAGATTATTTTTCCCTCCCAAATCATAAACCTCGTTTTTTTCTGAACCATGTAATGGATATGTTCCTCACAGTTCTATTCAAACCAATTTTCGTACCTTTCAAGATTATAAACTTCTCCCTTTTGTATCACAACTTATCACAGAAAAGTTTAGCATGATACACTGGGACAGGCCTATACTATTATCTCTTAAATCAGCAGCACTGTAGCTTCCACTGTGCAGTTCTTATGCCTGCTAAGTTCCAATGATAACAGAAAAATATAAGTCCTACCAAAATGATGCTCTGTGGGTCCCCCAGGAGAGACATCATTAACGCTGCACTGACTAATGCAGAAAAATCAGTGTTTTATTAATAATTGCTGGTAGAAAAAAAAAAAAAGAATAAAAAAAGACCAACAAAACAAAGCACAACTTTTTTGTTTGGGTGCTTATTTATGTTGCTTGTTGTAATTATTGTATGGGAAGACATAGTAGTTGAGAAAACAGCATTTGAAGCCACACTTCAAGCCACCATAATTGCATTTCTTCAATTTTAGAGATTCTAATTCTCAAAATTACAGGCAAAAATACCAAGAATTTTATCATGAATAGTAGTTCTCACAGGCCCAATTCCTCTTAGACTGAAATAAATTTATTAATACAAAAGGAAACTAGATTTTCAGAAAGCTTGAACTGGATCACATCTAAGCCTACTCCTGCTCATTTAATTAGAGACTCAAGACATCCAGCACCTTGTACCTTTACCCTGAAAGGTAAAACATTTATTTGTAAACTGAAACTAAACATCTCCTGGGTAGAAATATTGGTTAGGTATACATACCACAAACAAGCTTCTAAAGAAGTAAAGTCCAGTTACAGGAGCTATAAATTGAATTTAGACTAGCTAGAATGAAGACTATCCAGAAAAGACTGCCACCAACTAACAGGTATAGTGGTGATTTGGATTCAGACAACACATACCAAAGAAAGCAGTTTTATTACTTATATGCATGATCAATAGAACAGAGACGAAACTGGCATTGGTTTACTGGGTAATTATCTTCACCATCCTTCACCATTGACATGTTTGGAAAAACACTCATGATTTCAGAGTTCCTAGGAGGAGCTATATTGGGGGTGATTTATAAACACCAGTCAGAGAATAAGTTTTGTTTGCCTGGGCATTATTTGTCTAGAACTTAGGATATTAGATATTCTGCCCGCCCCCACCCCAAGAAAAGGAATAGGGAGGTGACAAATTAAGTAGAGAAATAAGCCAATGTGATAAATGATGATCACATTTGTTGCTCATTTATGGTCTGATACTCAGTGTTAGGTTCTCACTGCAGATAACACAAAACCTGTGTCCTTCCTAAGTTCAGGTTGTACAGTTGAGTTTTCTTTTCTTTTGCTAAACTTCATCATTTCAAGACTCCTGCAACAAGAGCAAGCCCTACCCACTGAAGTGAAGAGTGAGGTGTTATTTATATTTTAAGTGCACAGCATGTTATGTGTTTCAGTTTTACTTCCTTGTTATTAAATTGCTAGTCTAGAATGATGTAGGATAAATTAAATAAAGTAGAAGTAAAGCATTTCTTCAAAGTAGATATCTGCACAGGAGGAAGATAACAAGAGCTGGGACAATAGTTGAAGAGCTTTTTCTTTGAGCCCTGCAGAGTTATGCAACTGCCTACATGCCAGTAGTAATCAGACATAGGGGTTAAATAACAACAGCCTGTATACTCTCAAGTGAATAAACAATACTCACTTTGAAAAAGTTTCAGTCACTCTCATCAGCTACCAGTGCCAGGCTCCCACAGCAGAAAGGTGTAGAAGTGCCTGTCACTTTCACAGTATCACAGGGTGTCAGGGGTTGGAAGGGACCTTGGAGATCTTTGAGTCCAACCCCGCTGACAGCGCAGGACCATATAATCATTAGCACAGAAGGCCAAACTAGAGGGCTATTCTCTGTGCCTAAATTTAGCCCAAGAGGAATTGCATTGTTTCACCTAGAGAGTTGAGACATTAGCTAACCTGTCACCTGAAGGCTGCAATTAGGAGAAGGTGAGGAGGGAAGGGCACTGCCACTGTGACCACAATCTGTGTTAGCCTGGTGATCCAACCTAGAGCACACTGAAGTAGAGGGCTACTGCTTCAGGAAAACACAGCTTAGGGTTAGAAAGAGTCCTCCTGGGGAACTGAGGCAGGGACACCGCAGGTGGTATATGTGCCTAGACTGTGATGTAATCACATAGCTGAAATAACACATCCCAAAATCAGGGAAACTTTAAACTTCCTTCCTCATATCATGGCTTTCAACAATTACCTGAAGTCACAGTGGTGAAAAGGAACAAAATCTGGTGTAAACCTGAAAGGCAGAGATGGAAGAAGAAAAGAAAAGAAAAAAAAGAAAAAAAGAGAAAAAAAAAAAAAGAGAGAACCGACCAGGAAGAAAGAAATTTGTTCTAGAGACGAAGTGTGCTGCCAGTCCAATCTAAGAGCTCTTTCATACTAAAATTACTCCGTATGATAAGAATGCAGAATTAATTTAATTTTTTAAAAAGTTATGAAGAAAGTGATGTTTATGTTTTTAACTTTCAGATACCCATTAGCTTGAAGCATCTATGCATTCAACAATAAAAAAAAAGTTAAGAACAAAGATTTGAAATGCAATAAGCTCCATTCAATTATTTGAAAAAGTTTCCGCATTAAAGATGAATTTTTTACAAGCATTTTACAACAGTGACAAGCAGGCCTAGCTCCACTATGAGTGCATGCTATACACTATGCCCAGGTATCACTTTTTTCAGCTCCTTCTCAACAGCAGCAACCTCACAAACTTTATCTCACCTATACAAACCAAGTCTGACACACCTTCACTTGTCTATAAAAGTACTTTTATTGCCGCAGAGTGAGAGGGTTAAACCACATCTGGCAAAAGACGCTAACGACGCTTCTTCCGTTTAACAGGTGGTGATGCCAGAGATGAGAGCGCATTTGGCAGGACAAAGGGTCATCTGTCCAGCTACAGAAACCACACTACCAGTGGCTAGCAAAATTCAGTTTGATTGTGTGAAATGAAATAAAAACTACTGATGCTGGGGAATGGTCTCACTGATGGGGTTAATATGTACATGATAGTATATGATAGCAATTCTGCCTGTCTAAAAGTCTCAACTCTATCCTATAACAACTCCTTTTCTTCAAGACACTAGTTTTCCTTTTGCAGTTTATTTGCTTTGTAAGCAATAGGCTCGGATGTTCATTCTTGACCTTTTATTTCCATCGCAGTAACTTACAAAGGTGCATTTTACAAGACCAACTTTGTTCAATACCGGCACTATGCTTGTATTAAGCTTCACTGTGCAATTATTTCTGTAATCTACTGCCAGTGCTGTCATCATGCCTGGGGCAGCTATAATATACAAACTTTCATATAAAGAGATTCAAAGCACCATGAAATCAACAAAGGAGTTTCCTTATTGGGCAATACAGCATGAGCAAGCGAGAGTAATGGAAATAAGTCCATAGCTCTAGAGGTATGCAGCATGTTACATACTGCCTTTGACTAAGTGGTACTTAGTTCCATGTAAAAATCATTACTTTTGTAAACAAAAATTGTCATTTAAAAGTAAAATTCCAACTTAACACTGTTTGCACTCTAACCCATCTTCTCTATTTTAAGGAGGAAGTACAGCTCTCCGTGAGATTATTTGAAGTTCTGTGATTACTAAGTGCCTGAAAGTTATAAGCACCGTATCTTCAAACCTATTTACAACCAAACCTAAACCTTCTGAAATCAGCAGTGTTATTCACATGGAAGCATATCCCAAGTATCTTCCTCTTAACAGGACCCATGCCTCTGCCTGTTGTTTCCCTCTCTTCCCTACCCCTGCAACTAAACTCCCTTAGCTAGCCCTGAATTCCTCCCTCTGCTTCAACAGTCTATCTGCTCATATTTTCTCTCTGGATTGCTGGAAGATGAAGGTGTGACAATAGCATACTTACAAAAAGTATTCTTAAGCATAGCTCTCATTTAATAAATAGCAACAAAGCCCTCATTAAATAAACAGAAAATCTTTTTCATTTTAACATAAACAAGGTGAAGTCCAAGCCCATTCCTGAAATGCAAAGTATGAAATGATAAACTCCCAGACATTAACACAAATCAGAACCTAGAAAAAAGGGATAATGTCCAATCTGGAAGAGACTACAACTGAAAGATTTACTTTTTATAGCCATTACATGACTAATACCACAACGGCAGGCTAGACTGCTGCTACTCCTTGTCAAAAATCTCTGCTGCATACTTCACGAAGAAAGAATGCAAGAACATTTTGCAGTGCTGTTGTGACTATAGCACATGCCTCAGTTTTCCTACTTACTTTTTTTTTTGTACCATTTCTAACATAAATAACCGAGTCAAAATTCTTATATCAAAATGAAGATAAACATGTGGAAATTTGCATGCTCTGATGTGATATGCAATCAGTCCTTAGGAACGGAATGAAACTCTCCCACTCATAAAAGCATACCTTGGCAGCGAATGAAACATTCCCTTCTTCCCACACATGCACATACACAACTGGACATGAACTTTGAAAATCAGGAACACTCTCTGCCACAAGGATCAAAGGAACCACATAAAGAAAAATACAGAAGATGGAATAGAAGATATTCTCCATGGATTTCAGGGAGAAACATGAATGTTGCATCAGTCTCTTTCTGAGAGCATTTTACTTGGGCACCCAGAACAAATCACTTTGACCTTCTATGATCCAGAACTGTAATTGTTGGTTTGGTTTACGAAAAAATGCTTGAACTAGCTTGAACTCATCACTAGCTGTCTGACCTTTCTTAAAAAGTAGTCGCCACACACACACCACTGGTATCTACATCATTTGAAATGGCGACAAGCACCCCACACCCCAGTCTGACAGCCAGAGCAGCTAGTATAATAGAGAGTTCCTAAGAAGATGTGCCAACATTGCCTTCAAGAAATGTTTGGAAAGGCTATATGAAAGGCAGAAAATCCTCAGCAGAAATCTGGAACCCCTGGGTGCTCATATAATGACAAGCTGAATCAGAAACCAAATCAAGCTGAAGGTTCTGGCCACGCACGCTTAACCTGATTCATCAGGTTTCCAAATTGTACCTTTCTTCTGTCTCATATTACACCGCAGAATCTCAAAGTACACAGCTGGTTTAAAACACAAAGAGATAAATAATCAAACTACTAATCCACTGTTTATGTCTGCCTTCCAAAAACTAAAAAATAACCATACAGCCTAAAAGCTCCATGATTAATTTCTGGGCGGTTCATTATTTCATATAGACATCTTTTCTGGTTTGTTGAGAGTGCATAAAAGATGCATAAGCCCTCGGTGCCTATATGCATTCATTAGATAACATAATACTAATCAGCCTTCTCATGAGCAACTAGAAACCTAGCTGTATTTCCAGGCTGAACACCCAATACAGCTAAATGAGAAATCAATACAGCTCAATAGCGTATTTTGCAAGATAAGTGCTGCTGCTTCTCCTGCCCCCATGTACCTAGCTTAACCCAAAGATATACTACCCGAGTGGAGAATGTCTCACCTAGAGTTGCAGCAGAGACCACGCTGTACAAGCAGGGTAAAATGTCAACCCAGTCAGATATTTGATTGCGTGTGCTCAATAGACAGAGTTCAATTTCCTATGCAGCAAACAAGATATTCTTGAGAAACTTGAATAGGCACTCGAGTATCAGTTAGCAAAGATATCATAGCTTAATAAAATGAATCACAGTTCTACAATTAAAAATAGGGGCATTCATCATTTTAAAGCCCAAACCTGTATTGTATGGTGTAGTTCTTGAATAAATACTTCTGGAAAATAGCACAGCTAGAAATAGAACTATATACATTATATATAAGGACTTCATTGATCAAAGCCCGTTTCTACAAAAAAGGGTTTGTCAGATGGAAGAGGATCACAGTGGTGTAAATCTATTTGGTTTAGTTAGTTTATCCTTAGAGAAGATACTCTTTTCATTAGTCTATACTATCAATATGATGAGCTCTCAGTACGCAGCGTACTGGGGAACTCACAAAATTCACCAACGTGCCGCCTCCAACCTATGATGAAAGGCCTGTCTCACTGTTTCCACAATTCCATCGCAGGCAGCTACCTCTTGCTACTCTGTGCCAAGTGGCAGCATCTCAGGCTGGAGCAATGAGGAAAAGGCTCATCTCTGTACTGAACTCATAACATGTAAATGATGAGGGTTTCCTACCTTAGCACAGCACAGTCTGAAGGGGACAGACTGGTTTTATTACAAGCTATATTCTCTCCAAAAATTACAAGATTGTTACAAAATGAAAGGCCTTTAAAAATATCTTCGATTGATTTACCTGAAGTTACTTTTTTAATGCCCTCTCCTCACCCACAGCAGGTATAACAACCATGGCACTGAAACCCTCACAACTATAAAGCAAGCAATGCAACTTTTGACACTTATTGCAGCCATCTCGACATGAATCCCAACACAGATGAGAGCACACGTGTTTCTATGAAGTGTATACATCCAGTCAGAGTTTTTCCCCAAAGAAATCTTAATTGCAGCCTCTCTGTCATAATGAAACACGTGCGCTGGTCCCAGTTCAATGGTAACGTATGCTTACACCAAACCCATACGAATTCTGCAGTCATATGAGTAAAGTTTTGTATCCTCAGTTAACAACTCCACTTCAAACAGCCGGGCAGTATCAACACTGCCACTTCCCCTGCCTTTTGCTGCTCCTGGTGTGAACTCATGCTTCCCCCTTGTGTTCTGCCCCATAAAGGCTTTCCATACAGTTTTCACACATCTTACTATTTTCTGGTCTGGCAAAAGGGAATTTCATGGGGTATTTAACTCTTCTGGGGTTTTCATGGGGGAAAGAAACTTCATCAAGCTACTTCCTTTTTCAGAGGTTACTGTTAAATGTCTAAAAGAAAAGTCTGGGAATGAGCAAGGATCTGAGGAACAGACTGGTTTTTACCCAGGAAGGATGTGGAGAGGAGAACTCAAATTTTAAGACTTACTAAACTGTTCTTTCTCTAGTCTGGCAGAAGTTCTGGAAATTTCAGCAAAGAAAGTAAAAGAACAGTGCTGGCCTTCTTAAGTAGCTTGGATGAATGACTTCTCTTGCCCAGTGGGCAGTCAGGTAGGCAATGTAGTATCACACAACCTCAGACCCCTGCAAAAATACTACATCAAAGACTGTCATCTCATTAATAAACTGGGACACCTCACCAAGCTCCACCTGAAAGCAAGACGACAGGTAGCCAGCTTTGTAGATTAAGATCTCAAATGATAAAAACTTGCTCAGAAAAGCTCCAGTAGGCATGAGTTAAGAGCACCTAAATTTTAATGCCCCTTTTAGGATATACTATAAAGGTGAAAGAGTATAACTCGAACCTAATAAACCAGTTGGCTTTTTTACTGGGGTTTTTTGTTGTTGTTTCTGAGGCCACTCACTTCCTCAAAGAGCTAACACCAAGAATTTAATGTAGAAAGTAATGTACACAAGCATGCGAGCAGTACCAGTGTTGCTCTGCATCAAAGGTCAGTTTCATTACTGCAAATTCAGACTCCTGCTCATACAGGTTCACAAAGTCTCTGCAATTTATCATCAGGCAATGGTCAGCATTCAGTGTGAAATGCCTTGAACACTGCAAGAAATCTATAACAGGGTAGGAACAAGAGTGGACAGGAGAGAAGGATCATATTCATTCAAAAAACATCTTCATGTTGTAAAAACATATCTGGAACCCACATTTGAGTAATTACTCAGAAAGCTGTGTCCAGTCTCTAGAATACTGAAGGCAAAGATAGATATTAATAATATATAATCAATATATAATCAAATCCTATCTAGATATTAAATAATTAGTTGTCTTCAAACTTTGTTGCTTTACTTTCAAAGTTCTTTTAAAGCTATTTGAATGTGACCATAAGGCAAATAACTTTGAAAAGCTGTCCGCTAAGAAAATGTTTCACTGTCTACTTAGCATCGTGGCCAAGAAATAGTTCCGCTGGCATCCTTGCCAACTAGGTTCGTATGTCAACTGCTGCTTGGATTATTCGTAAGCAACAGCCCAAAGAAGCTGTCCTAGTAAGGACTGCAAATTAGGGGATCCTTATCCCTCATTTCAAAAATACTTTGGAGTAAAGTATGAAGGATCAGATTAAATAGAATTTAGGATACACCACTGTTTTATGGGCTCAGAGCAACGTAGCATCTACCTAGATTTAAGTGTTTTCTTTAAAAGGTTTGATCTGAAAAAGTTACACAAAAATTCTTAGCACTAATTTCAGTTGTAGTGGCATTTCTATATTAAGAATTGAAATTATAAAATCTGTCTCACAGCTTCAGGTCCCCTTCCCAGCTCCAGCATACATAGGTAGCTCTGTTCATGGAGAAAATACAGACTTTCAGGTTCCCTTTTTGGACCTGTTTACAAGAATGTGTATAGATCCATGTAAGCTCTTCCACAACATCCTCAAAAGGCTGCTTGAGAGACAGGTCACATTAACACCAGACTAAGCTCACATATGGCCAGCTCTGAGAATAAGCAGAGCAAACTGGAGTCTATTTGTACCTTGCATCTCTCCCAGAGGATGGCAGAGAAAGAAGTAGAAGAAAGGCGATGCCACCTGCCCTAGCCAGCACCTCCCATCTCCATGCACTGCTTTCCCCCAGTCCTTTACAGGATCATAAAGGATCACAGGATTGTGTTCTTACTAACAAAAGGCATCTATATCCTTCTGCTGCTATCTTTGGATTTTAACTTTCAGTTCCTGTCCTCCCACACATCCCATTTCTGTGTGGTGAAACCATGCCAATTCCACTGCAGAAGACTTTTGCACTCCTACAGACCAGAAGCTAGACATGCACTTCATAAAGGTTAAAATGCTTGAGCTGAATTGATGTTACCACCACTAACACAAACACAGTATTCCAAACCAGAGTCACTAAAATTTCTGATAATGAACAAAACACTGCCTACTATGAAAAAAGAGAAAGAATTCTGAGATAAAAGCTAGCAAGGGCACCCTTTTAAACGAATGGTGTTATGGAGCAGTGTACTAGAACAACAGCACAGAAAACTAAATACTCTACACAATTGAAACACACGCAAACTATTGCGACTGAATTTGATCTCACTATTTAAAGATCAAAGATAAAATTAGATCAGATAGGATGCTTCTTTTCCTAGCAGCATGCTTAAGACTGTAAAAAAAAGAAAAAGAAAATAAATGCCTGTTTCAATTAAGATTTTGGCAATGGCTTTTGAACATCACAAGTTTGCTAATGTTATGTAAAGCAAAATAAAATTATATTCTCAATGGACTTCAGCAAATTAAATGAAAATATTTCCAGCAGCTAAACTTGAAAAGGGATATCATTAAAGTGCTGCATTCAATCTTATCTGTAGTTACCACTTAAACTTCTAGTCACGACACATTCATTCAAAACAAAATAGCAGATTGTAATGTGGGCTGATATCTGAAGGCATTTCATGAGCATACTCATGCTGAAGCTTAAACTTTACATGATCACTAGAGAGATTACCTTTGAACTAGTTACAAAAATGTTTTAATTTTTGTTCTGTTTCTAAATTAGCATGTGGCATTGGAAAATTTAATGACTTCGTTCTGTTAACTCCCCTTGACTAGTTAGCTAAAATAGGATGCAACACAAAACTGAAGATCATTTTCCCTTCTAACAGGAGTAGGGCTGAGGGAGAAAAAAGATAACTATTTAAATTACATAGCTTTCAGATGTACTGTCCAAAAATCCCATGTTATGGACATGACAATTACATCCATTCTTTTTTCTTGGTAGGACTGATTTTCCTCTGTAACAACATATTGAAGCATCAGTGCTACTGGTTAAATGAAAAAATGCTTTTACACTTGTCACTCCATCTTAAGGTAGAAAATGAGTGTGGTTTTTAAGCAGAACAGACAAAAATACTGTACCGTTTGATGAAAATTACAGTTTCTAACTGGTTCTTTGTAAACTGTTCTAAACTAATGCCAAGTCCTTGATGGTAAGTGCTGCCAGGAAACATTATTGTGCAGCTCTGTGCATGCAGACGGTTAATTATGACTTCAGTGGAGAAGAGTTCATGAGATTATGTATACTTAGAACACAATTAGGTCTTGTTTATAATTTCTTACATATCTGCAATGTGTAGAGCAAAGATACTTTGCATATCATTTTAGCTTTTCTGTTCATAGGGGTCCAAATCGAGAAAGATTTGTGTACATTTTCTTTCTAATAGGAAAAAAGGGTCTAAATCAAGATCAGTTTACAACCAAGCTTTGTCTCTTGACGCTTGCTTTTATGTTTCCATATATAAACATTATCTAGGTCTGTGACTACTATAGCCACCTGCTGAAATTTCAACACCAAAATAAGGTCTATAATTGGATAGACAAAACCAGAAGCTCTGAAATTACAGCACAACAGGCCCAAAATTTGCAGCAGGGATAGTGGGATTCTGTAGCACTGTTTCTATGTGGCTGTCAGCAGTTGTACACCCACAGAATCTACTCTTAGCAGTTAAAAAAGGCCAAGGAGAAAAAAAAAAAATTTTAAAAAAATCATCTCTTGTACAGTACTTCCTACTTTTAGCAGCTATAACTGTCTTTGCCCTTACAGGACTTTTTTTCCTATTCCCTCTCCTGCTCCAAAAGGAGTGTATGGGTCCCATGTTGTACAGAAGAAATGCATAGGCCACCACCATCTTTTCCCATGGTATGTTCAGGAATCTAGATAAAGGGGTAATAAGAATATTTAATTCTCGGAGGCTTCCTCAAAATGGGGCTGAAAAATACTGTCTCAGAGTGAAAACAGAATTTTTATTTGATTTATTTTTGAAATAGAATCCATTTGCATTTATTAGCATCTCATACACAAGGCACAGGTAGAGAATGTTCTAATTTTTTTTAGGCATAACTTTAGTTTGTAGCATTATTTGTAATCTAATACCTTAGCATTTCATTTTTTAATCTCCCACTGCAGTACTAACCCCAACAAAGATACTCGTACAGAAATACTGGCAGATGTGCAGGACAGTTTTAGGACTTCAGCCACTGCACACCTAGATTCAACCAAACCTCAGCTCAACAATACTAGTGGTTGGAATAACAACAGCTACTTTGCTTAGCAGTTCCTTGTTGCTACAACACCCAGGAGTTTGGGAACTAATAAAAGACAAGACTTCTTCTCTCAAGGCATCCCATAGCATAGTGCTGACATGTTATGGCATACTGCATTTGATACTGGAGACATGTCTAAAGCTCAAGCATGTGCTAGATCTTCTCCGGCACTCTTTCAGGCAGCCTCAAGAAGCCAAGAGCAAACTTCAAAATTCTCCAGCATATTTTGCAGATCTGGCCCAAGACCTCAGAACTAACTTCCATCCCCAGTGCTAACGCTGAGCAGACAACTAAGACTGAAACATCTAAGAACATACTGTGTTGACCATGAAGAGCTCTGATATGACTCAGAAGACAAATCAACTGCAGGGTTTCTTGACTTTAATGCTCTAACAGAAAACATCTTGTGTAGATTGTATTTTTTTTTTTAGTATTCTTTTTGTCTCATCTTCACAAAAAGACAAAAGATTTCCTCATTTGCTTTTCACCATAAACACTTCAAGAGTCAAGAGACCTTTAACTGTTCTGCTGAATGTAACTGGCAACAGATTCTGCCATGAACTCTCACACTCTATTTGTGGAGGTGGGCCAGAAAGACATCGGCCGCAGAGCTGCTGGCTTCAACCAATGGATAGCAACTGAACTGTACCCACAGCCCAGGGTGCCCACAGGATTTCTGTTACCTAGCGTACAGATTCCTTTCCTGATGGCTGCTCTTCCTCATGAGGCAGAGAAATCAGCCAGAGCTGTTGATAGGGTGAAGATGCTCCCTTTTCTGTGTGTCCAGTCAAGGGAAGGGAGCTGCTCACACCATTTTCACAAGGACTGAGAATAGCTCTGACCCACAGAAAATACACAGTGCTCTGGGGATCTTGCTTCTCTCTCTCCCTGGGCTCTGAAAGCAGCAATGACCTGTAGTTGCACATGCAATTTGCAATAGTAAAAGGAACATACAAGATCAAGGAAGACCGGTTAAACTGAGGGAGGACTGTGAAAATATGTTAGTCAACAAAGGTGGGAAAAGAGAATTACAACTTCAGAACATGAACGAAGCTGCAAGATGCGTATGGCAAGGCAGCATGTCATACAAATGTCTCTCCTATCGCTTAGTTACGCAATCCAGAGAGGGCTCCTATAAATAAGCATCAAAAGCACTTCACAGTGTAAACCTGAGAAAGTCAGTAAGACAAGCTAACACAAAGACACAAACTAACTCAGGAGAACCTGGCAGTTGGAAAATGAAGAAAGTTTCATTTTATATTGTTAGCATACATAACAACTTAAGCACCAAGCCAGTAAGTGTTCCGCCTTTGAATGTGGGGGACTGGCAATGCTATTGTTAACACGTACTTGTGCTGTGGTACTAACATCACTTAACCTGGGATCTGTAACATAGCAGGTGTGCTCTAGGACAGGCAAGTGGTATTAGAAGATATAGGAGGTTAGGAGTATTCCTGCCTGGAGCCCAGATAAGAGACAATTTACCTATTACACCATATGCTTCTGAAGAATCTCATCCTTTCCTTCATGGATCCTGCTTTCTGAATGCTATAATAGTTCCCCCACACATTCCCTCACCAGATATAGAAAAGGCAGCTCTAGCAAGCTCATCAAACTACTGGTTTGTGGTTGGTTTTTTTCTTCACTTAGTAGCATTTAGTAGGTTTCTCACAAATTCAGCCATAGCAGCTTTTATATTACTTATACAGAAGCTTCAGCCTCTAGTATATTTCCTCACCTTTGTATCAGTCAGATGGCACAGTACTGTCAGTTACTGCAGCTTACAGAAGGTACATTTTAAGCTATAGAAACTGTCTGAATAATTTATAAGTCCTAATATCTTAGCAGTAGCAATCCAACCTTAAAAATGACTTTTTTTCATTTGTAGTCAAATCGAAGTATTATCATGCCCATGGACCAAAAATTGTATATTAGCTTAGAGATTTATCACGTGGCATTTTGTTCTTTCTCTCATTTTGGACCTCACTGGACCCATTCCATATGTCAGAGGGACAGTTAGCATTACTCATTATGCACAGCTTTTTGAGGAAGGTAAATTCGCTACCAGCACATTTTCCACTCCACACATTCCCATCTTTGGCCCACCTCTTCTCCCTCTCCTTCCACCCTCCAAACTCACAAAACAGTCCTGTGTCCTTCTCCACCAGCCCACCCACCACAACATTTGTTCTTCCCAGTATCGCTCCTTTCCACCTCTCAGTGGCACGTCTGTTCAGTTCCCAACTTGTTCTAGCTGCCTCATTTGCCTTTGCCCTGCTGCATCAGACCATGTAGCCCAGGATCCTGTCCCTAAGAGTGACATTAGGGGATGTTAGAAAAAACAAGGAAGCCTGACAATGCCTGCAATCTATTCCTCTAATACTCCCTGGCCTCAGAAAGCATTGCATTCAAGATGCTAAAGGATACACCTCTGCCTAATCCTTTAGTATCCATGAATTGACCTGTTGTATGTGATTTAATCTAAGATCTTTCAAACCTGCTGAAATTGTCTACTTTTACAAGCTCCTTACAGCACAATTCAGAAGTTCACTGTCTGCTCTGTAAAATACCAGGGCTTCATACAGTGCCAAGATTCTGCACCCTGTCTTCTTATAATGCTCTCTGTTTTGTTGGGTCTTTTGGCTCCTGCTACTGCACATTCAGCCAACAATTTCAGAAATCTCACAACTGATTCTGAGATATCCCTCTTGTGTTACAATTGCTTGTCCTGAGCTTGGCATTGTGTGGGTATGGTTTAGATCATTTTTACTTAGATGCATAACGCCCCTTTTACCTATTCTGAAGCTTGATCTGCCACCTTCCCCTTCCGCCCACCCAGAGCTCCATAAGGTCCTGCTGGAGTTCCTCAGCATTAGCACATCATGCCTGACTTCTGAAACAAGCTTAGTAATTGCAGTCTTGGAGATTTTGATGTTTACCTCCTCTGACTCACTGCTGGTGATTTCTGAGGATCCCTCTCTTGACTCTTTTTCAAACCAGGAATTGACTATTACACTTGGACTTGACCATTTGCTTAGTCATAGTATCATAGGCCATTTTGGGTTGGAAAGGACCTTTAAAGGTCATCTAGTCCAAACCCCTTGCACTGGGCAGGGACATCTAAATCAGGTTGCTCAGAGCCGCAGCCAGCCTGACCTTGAATGTTTCCAGGAATGGGGCATCTACCAAGTCTCTGGGCAGTGTTCCAGTCTTTCATCACCCTCATCATGAAAAATTTATTCCTTGCATCTAGTCTGAATCTACCCCTTTTCAGTTTAAAGCCATTACTCCTTGTCCTCATAAAAAGATTGTCCTCAGCTTTCCGGTAGGCTCCCTTTAAATACTGAAAGGCTGCAATAAGATCTCCCTGGAGCCTTCCTTTCTTCAGGCTAAACAACTCTGATCTCAGAGTTCTCTTCATTGGAGGGGTGCTCCAGCCTTCTGATCATTTTTGTGGCCCTCCCCTCTGGACCCGCTCCAACAGGTCCATGGCCCTCTTGTGCTGAGAACTCCAGAGCTGGACACAGGACTCCAGATGGGTTCTCACCAGAGTGGAGGGGAAGAATCACTTCCATCAACTTGCTGGACATGCTTCTTTTGATGCAGCCCAGGACAGGGTTAGCCTTCTGGGCTGCAAGTGCATGTTGCCAAGGTAGTACTTTGTTAATTTGGAGGAGTAGCAAACACAGGGTTTTTTTCCCCACAGTCCTGTACTGTTATAGTCAAATCCTATTTGACCCCTTTTCTGAGAAGAATGATCTCGCTTTGGCAGGAGGAAGTACATGTCATCAAGACAAATATATTTCTTTATTAAATGAACTCCTGTACAAGACACTGAGACCTTTGCGTTAAGCTCAGAGGGAGTCATACTATGCCCATGTCATTTTTTGCCTTTTGATCAAGTAAGGAAAAATTATAGGTACAACCTCCATTGACTGTATCTGAACATTCTTGGTAGTGATGTTAGCGAGATGATGAAAAGGCAGAATTCTTTGTAAAAGCAATTCTTGAGGAAAGAAAAAGTTAAAAATAATGAACAACAGGGTTTACTTCCTTAATGAAATTGTGGCGGAGCCTTGAAAAGAATTATTCTTTACTTCAGTGGACGTCTCTTAACTGCTTTGTCTGTTTGCTTTGTTTGTCTGTTAGCCTCAATTGTGATGTGCACTTACTGCTTGACTGGCTACATGACCTCAGTGACAATAGCTATGAGCAGTAAAAAAAGTCAGGAGTTTATAATGCCTTGTCCTCTTCCTGGAATGCCAGCTTTAATTTGCCTAGAGCCAGTGGTTCAAATACATACAGCATTTAATTACTCTTTAAAGAGTTAAAAATGTTACGGTTAAGAGACAAGAAAAAAAGAATGCATTTAAAAAGGGGTGGGAGCCATTCCTGTGAAACAGTCACTGCTTTCAGTTCCCATCTGGGAAAAAAAAAAAAAAAAATTCACCTCTCCATAACCAGCATCACTCAAAGATGCAGATGCTGAACGTCTTGTAAACTAAGTCCTACTTCTTTAGTCCACCAGATATTCAAGCATGTAGTGTCCCCAGTTCACCTCATTCTATACAGCACCTGAAACTGCCTGTCACACACCACTGTTAGAATACCACATCTCATTTCCTATCTCTTTTTTTATAACTGTAATGAGGCTTATTTGGGTGAGTAGTCTGTACTCGAGCAGTTAAATGAAATATAGGATTGTAACAAAACCCACGATGCATCAGCGCTGGCATTCGTAACAAACACTGTTTAACAGGGACATTATTATTTATGGGGAAAACAGTTCTGGAAATAAGCTCCTACACATTTAATGTCTTCTTTATTTTAATTCTGTGCACCAGGAAGGATTTAGAAAAACAGCACAACCCCAAGCAATGAAAGAAGACTTGATACCCTGTAATGACTAGCTATATGTAAAATTGCTTTTTTGAAAAAAAAAAAAAATCAGTTTGAGTTCTTCAATCTACTGTATATCAATAGATAAAACACGACAAAAATCTTCATTCGGTGGAATATTAAGTTAAATTTCAATCTAATAAAGGCCATTTGTCTTCTCAATGACTCATATCCAGGAATGAAGAAAACAATGTAAATTCTATTTGTCACAACCCCTTTTTTCATTTTATTATTTGCTGATGTATATCAGATTATTGAATTTTAGAAAATGATGAGGAGAAGATTTGGTGAGCGCTTCACTCTGCAAACTTCTATTATTTTTTTAAAAAAATATCATATTTGAATATGCTTGAATATAAGTTTCAAATAAAGTTGAAGTATTTCTTTAATTAAGCCCTTTTAGCTCTTAAATTAACTGAAAGGCACCCATGCAGCCTGATCTAGGCTGTGTTCTCATTCTTTGTCCCATAAAACTGCAATTATGTCCCTACAGGTCACCCCTGCAACTACAAATTGCTCTTTTATATCTTATATATCCAAATGATGAGCCTTAATCCCTAGTCCTCCCATAGACAAATGTTGCCCTATATTTCAGTACACAGTGGAATCGTGGAGTGAGGGCTCATTGGATTTGGGACTAGAAATACTTTCTTCATCTGTCAATGAACACAGAAGCCAGAATCCACTTCCAATATGCGTAGCTAATAACCACGAGAAACCCAACATGGCTAAAATGCTAAAACTTCAAAAACGTGGTGTATTAACAGGAATGTCAGGCACTTCTGCTGCACGTTACTGCCTTCTGTTTACATGAGGAAAAGGGGACTTGTTTGGACATCCTGTTTAAAGTCTGCAAAAACCCCAAGACATACTTTTGAAACTAACACCCGGTAAGAAGAGTTAACTTTTCTGCTGTTCAACTTGACAGCGCCATCACGTGAAAAACTGCAATATACTCAGTAGAGATTTTAAATTATGTTTTTCATGGTAAGTAAAAGGAAAACGTGAACAGCTAATGTGACAGCACAAAATGCCAGGCATCACTCAACCTCCTCCAACCGCCCAGACAACATTTAAAAGCCAAAAGCTGTATTTAGGTCTATGTGACAATGCCTGTCCTGCAAATCCATGATTTATTACTCCAGGGGATGGAATGCATTTTGCCAAGGGAATTCCCTCCGTCAGTAAGCTCCTGTCCAAAAATGGGCAGTACCAGTCAAGAGTGAACACCAGAGCTGTGAGGGATACGTCTGTGTGTTATTCTAGTCAGACATATGAACTCAATTTCAGCTGAGCCTCACCTGCGATTTACAGCTACTCTTCTTTCTCAAACGGTTTCAAAAATATAATCATGATAAATGTGCTTTCCTTTCCACATGATAGAAATAAGTGGATTTAAAAAAAAAGTCAAAGAAAGCAGGTTTTTGGTTTTTTTTTTTTTTTTTTTTTTTTTTTGAACTAGCAGGTAGTTAGCATTAATGATAGAAACATCTCATCAAAGACACCGTTATCACAAAAGAAAAGCAATACGCTTATCAGAGATGTTATCATGAAGTCTGACAATTCTTTTGTGCTACCCTTGACTAGACCTAAAGCTCATTTCCACAGTTCATGCCAGCACGATGCACATACACCTAGATATGCATGCCAATTCTGAACAGTGTGCACACATGGCGATGTGTACTCACACACTCAGAGTCGCAGACCTTCTCAAACACATACACACACTATCTGCAAGAAGCCCATGAGGAAATGGTAGGGGAAACTTCATGCAGTCAGTCACTATGGCACCAAGACTAACATGTTGAATACTATCATTCAGTTGCAGTGAGATTTTTTTTATTAGTAGTTTTTTAAACAGGATAATTTAACTGAAAAAAAATCTAAATTTAATCAGTTTTACCAGAAAAGAACATTTTGGCAGACTAGCTTACGATCCCTGGGGAATCTGCATAGGCTACATCCATGCGAAGCAGCAATTCTAACATAAGTAGGGAGGCGACTATTTTCCACAGTGAAGTGCCAGGCTGAAAAGCAAATTCCGTGCAGAGCACTCCACAAGCCAAAAAGGCTTCTTATGAGTGCAATATTCAGATTCCACACTGACTACTGTAAAAAGGGAACTGAAAAATTACAAAAATAAGTTGAAGACATATATAGGCTTTAACTTTTTAGAAGAGCCTAAATTTAGTTTTCAAATTATGGGGTTGACAGTTTGGTTTGTGGGTTTTTGGGGTGTAAGCACAGGTTTTGATTGGCAGCAAATATTTGGGGCATATTAGGATATTAATTACTTAACCTCTGAGGTATCTTAATGTTATATAAGGTGTCTTCAGTTAATTTAACTTGCAAAACTGCCAAATGCAGTTAGGCCTATCACAGAATTAATTTCCAAAAATCAAATCAATAATGACCTATGGATGAAATTACACATTCATCAATAGGGAAGTTAAGCTACTTGACATTTATATTCCTTGAACAAATAGTTGGCATGTGCCTTTCCTATGAATATTGACAAGTCAGAAGGCAAACACTGTTACAAGATTTTATGGCTAATACTATGACATGATTTTTACCAATAAATCAAGCCCTAGACTCAAGATCTACGTGTTTTTCTATCTGCTTTCTATGACATCCTGTGACATGTCACATCTTGCTGCCTCGATGTCCCCAGAGGGAAATATCCACTCTTCTCACAAAGTACTATGAAACTGAATCAGTTTATAAGCTTCATGTAATCTAGACAGCATCAATATAAGTGGAATACATTCAGCACCTTGCAGTATGCAGTAGTGCCTTGCAGGATCAAACCTAACTGTACAGCTCTTTGAAGATCAAATACTTGGTGACCAAACGTAGTCTATCTGAGGGCAAAATTTACCTTTAAAACTTCAAAGGGAAGCGTTACATATTCTTATTAATATCAGTCAGATCATCACCTCTGCCACTGGGTTACAGAATAGCAATCACGGTAAGATCACCAGATTTTTAAATCATACTCAATTTAGAGTCAGAGCAAATAATTAAGAGTAATACAATCAGATTCTAAAGGATTTGGATCATTTGGGTAATTAGGCCAGCAGATGGCAAATGCAGTGCAGTGCAGACAAATTGCTCTGGGAATACATGCTAAATGGAACAGTCATATAGCATAATGATTAAGAAAAAGCATTATTTTGGGCAGAAAATTTAAACCATTCAGAGAGAGAGAGAGACAACATATGACAACCTGCATAACTGCAGGTACAAGCATTCATCATCTTACATGATGTGTTTGACATCACATGGTATCAAATCCAAAGTCAGTAAAGTTCTTTGAAGATCAAGTGTACTAGGGTATAATGAAGGCCTTTTAAATTTTAAATCCACAAAAGAAAACAAGCCTAGATGAAGTGAGAAACACTAACCTACCTGATTAATAGACAATATCTCAATGAAGAAGCAACTTAGGGAGACTTCTCAGCATCCCCATTGGAGTGACTGGATTTTGTGTATGACATCAAAAATGCAAATGTCTCATCTAAACTAGGCAGACCAAGGACTAAACACAATCCTAATGGTGACACTATTAGCTGTTCCAGAGCGAGTTTCCCAATTCTGTTTTAAAGAAAAGGTCTCTTTCCTAAAACAAATGCATTTTTCAAAGATTGGAAATTCGATTTTTGTTAAAATTTGGAAAATTCACAACCAGCTGCACTAGTTATCTACATCATGGATCACCATGGCACAAAAATAATTCATCTAGAAATAAAACCTTGGTTCTAAGCACTAAGCACTCCAAAAAAAAAAAAAAAAAAGGATAATAAAACAAACAATGACAGCAATAGATCTGGGATGCATTGCAGGCTTGTCAGTTCTGGTACAAACTGGTCCTCTTAAGAATGAATATCATACAAATGTGAAGACAAAAGGCTAAGCTAAAAAGAAAGATTTGTGGAACACTGACAAATAGGCACTGCTACATTTAAAGGATGTTATTACATATGACCACTGACATTTTAGGACAGTGAAAGTTATGAGTAAAAGTACACTCAGTCATGGACCATTTTCACTGGAAAAGATGACATGGAGGTGTGACAGAACAGGGTTTTTTTGTAACTACTGTCTGTTGTTAGTTTTCACACTAGTAAAAGGCAAAATCTGCAATTAATAAAAAAGATCAGTCCCGTTTGTACCATCAGACCTATTCAGAGGTTCACACAATTGGAACATGATTAAAGTCCAAAAGTCAGGAGTTACAGAATAGGAATAATACCAGGAAAACAGCAGAAAGGCTGTGAAAACCAGACAGGCGGGATTAAGATATCAATAAATACTACAAAGGACATTTCTAATCCTAAAATATCATTAGTTCTTGTAATAAACCAGCAAAGTCCTTCCCTTACACCATTAATTTCCTTCTTCATCTTAACCTGCTAACTTTATTTTGTGCTGGTGCTATCATATGAAAGTGCTTTGAGTGCTTTTCTCTGATTGCACTGGCAGAGTTATATGAACCATTACCTATCATTACCTTTATTTCAAACCTGTCAGTTCTTCCTCTTTGTAGCCAACAAGCTGTAAGAAGTGAAAAAATGCAGTCTGTATCAGAGAATAAAACCACCCATACAAAAAAGAGCTGAAAGGAGCATATGAACAAAAGAGAAGGGAGGGTGAAGAAAGACAGAGATAAGAGACTTGATAAATCTGCGCTCTCTTTCTGCAAAGGATATTCTACTCTCCTGCTATTAAATAGATAAATAACCCTACAACACTAACACACAATGCAACTGGAGCTGGCTTCTGTCCACAACTCTTCCCTTCTTCTGCCACGCCTTGTATTTAAAATACCTTAAACATTCCACAAATATTATGCAATTAAAAATAATATTGATACCACTGCCTCACGCATGGAAAAATATACATAAATGGACTGTGAGTACACGAGAGAAGATGCACTTCCCTCAAAGCTGCTTGTATCTTATGAGGTGCTTTTCAGTAAATCCTTCATGAGCCACACAACGAGCTGTGAGCAATTAATGTTAATTAAATGGCCCCCTCTAACTATAGCGCTGCCAGTGACACGTTAATAACCTCAAAATGCACTTGGATTTGAAACTTTTTCCCCTGGGTGTGTGCCAGGCTGCCTTACCTCTGTAAAGCTGTGGCATGCTCCAGCTGCTACTGCACATGTACGGAATGACATTCCCATTTGCAGTTACATGCAGCATTCGCCAAACACTGAAGGAAAGTGATCGTTATACAAGAGCACTGCAGATACAGCTCGGAGACTAAAACATGCCAGTGAGCTTTGATTTGCCTGCTTGAAACACCCAGAGAAGCTACATACAACTGCAAAGTGATGGGGTACTGACAGCAGACCATTGTACAGGCAGCAAAGTTAATGCAGCAGAAATATGTTCCTGAAGCTTATTTATCACACTCAGTGCCCCCAATTCATGGCAAATATACCTCCTAGCATCTCAGGGGAAAAAAAAAACAAAAAAAACCAAAAAACAACCCCACACAACAAAAATCAGAAAATGGAAAAAAAAACCCCAACCCACAATCCTAAGTAACATCACATTGCTGCCCCCCGCCCTCTTATCCCCCAAAAGTGTCATGGAGGCAATGCCAGGAACTATGGTGTCTTACTGTCTCAGTTAAGTACTTCATTAGGAGACAAAGGGATACAAAAAGATCAATTAGTTATCCCTGTACTCTGGAAGTTAGAATGGAAGCCACTGGAAGTGACCAGAGGAAATAATGTAATGAAGTCACAAGCAGACAGCTGAATTCATAGTGGTTCTTAATTTGGCCATTATCTACAGACTGAACTGCAAACATTCATCTCTCATATGAACACAAGATAAAGAAACCCAACAGAGGGACAAAATGACGTGTAAATATCCTTTGAAAACAAGTACTTCTGGAAAATACTGGATATTCAATCAAATTGAATTAACTGACAACAAATGCTTAAGGTTAGTAGAGTGTCTGATAACTTTTATCTCCACAGCTATCCAAAAAAGAAGACAGAAGTATCTGGCATATGTGTTAAAGAATGAAGCCAGAGCATCTGCTGGATGTTTTGGGGCATGTTTTGGGGCAGCTGGAAGAAACTAAAGGGCTGGCTCAAGGAATCTTAAAGAAATGCATAGATGCAAAACTTACAGGACTTAACAACAAAGGAGGCGCAAACAGGGGCGGAACACACACAGGGATTGCTGAGCCTTGATAATACCCCAAAGGTCATTGGACGGCACAGAAAGGATTCAGAATCAGAAGGAGATTCCCCGTCTTGTTTTGAAAATATATCCATGCTCTGTAGCCCACATATACGCTCCTCCTGGGCTGTGATTTACTAATACCTCAAAACAACAAAACCTAACCTGTACACATACAGATAATGTTTTTCCTCAAAGCTGATTTCTGCTTGTAGGACCTCTTCTCTCTTCCTACCTCTCTTAAATTATCTAGTGCAGTTAAAACACAAGACTTGAATCAGTTTAGACTTGTGATTTTGGTGGGGTTAGGGACAGGTAGAGTCATTTCTACTGCTTTTCCAAGACCTAGCTAATGACAGAGTCAAGAATACTAAGACGTAGGGAGCTTACTGTGACTGCGGTAGAGAGAAGCTCAAAAAAAAAAGCTATTCCAAGAGCACCTACAGTACAAGAAAAAGTCTGAAGAATGAAGAAGTAGCTTAAAGTAGAGAAAAGTTATGGTGACGGCAGTATACATTTCTTGCAGCTAATATGCAGCTTATCACAGCTACTAAAAAATTAAAATAAATAAATCACAGGTTAGTAAGTATGAGAACTAGAATGCAATAATGACATTATGCATTCCAGCCAAAACAGAGTTCACATTTGAATTTTATTTTCATTTCAATACATGAATACATTCACTGAAGGCTACAGGCTCCGAGTACAAAAGACACTGATAAATTCAGGTATTTAAAAAGAAAATGGAAAAAAAAAAAATAGAAACCAAAACCCACAGTATTTTGGTGCTTGGATCCAAAAGCAATCAGTGAGAGATGAAAAGACATTCCCACTCAGAGGAATGAAGGAAAGACTTTGGACAAGAAAAAAAAAAAAAGAATATAGAAAGAGGAGAGAGGGAGAAAGCAACCCCAAAAGCAGGAAGAGGTCTTAAAATTGCACTGCAATGACAACATTATAATTTGCTTATATTAGGCTTGGATATGTGTAAAATTCTGAACACAGCTAGAGCAAAATGCAGCCTACTACCAAAAAAAAATTGAAATCTTCAATTTCCACAGAGAAAGGTCCAAATACAGCAAACATATCAAGCTATTGTCTGTTGTGTTACATACAGTAAGAAGTAAGTCTTCCTTTTATTATCATTTCATTTGAATTACAATTTCACCCATAGTCGAGGGGATAATTTCCAGAGATGCCAACAGTGTCAGCTTCTTCCACCAGCAACCTATCTAGACAAAAAATAAGACCTGTCTAGGAGAAGACTTGCATAAGTTCCAGGCTTGGTTAAAGTCTATCACCTCTTCATAAATGTTCCCCTTTAAAGAACTGCATATGGGGGAAATGAGAACCAACTCAAATTGCAATAAGGCTCTCAACAGGTTTGCACTCTCCTCATGCATGGTCATGAGACCAAAGCATCTGACAGACACATATCTAATGTTCTGAGTTTAAAGGAGAGCATCAGACTAGCCAGCAACTGTGGACTATGCTCTCCAGAAGTGCTCCATTTCATAGGTTTCATTAAGTGGTCCATCTACAGCTGCAACACACACTTGCGCTTTCTCCTATAGACTGCAAAATGGGATCACACTGGCTGACAGACAGCAGTCAAACTGACTAGCTCTTTCTGGCATTTAGGCTCATACAGAAGCAGAGATATTAAAATGCTACCTTGCAATTAAAAGATAAAGCCCAAAATGTGATGGGGGCAAGTGAATTATACTAGTGCTCCTTTCAGTGCATGCCATTTGAAAGGTTTGCACTTATTCTTTCCAACAATTTGACCTGTTGGAAGACAGTGTTGTAGTAAAAAACCTAATGAGACCGGGGAGCACGAGTTCTGCACATGATGCTTCTCTGCTATACCCACGAATTTACAACTGGAATGCTAAGTAAGAAAAAACATCTGTCAGATGCACTTAACTTCTCTTTTGCATACTCATTCTCTGGGAGGTTTGCTAACACAGTATGCAGAGAAGGGGCTTATGGATGGAAAAGAATGTCATAGTCATACTGTCCCTTATAGTTAGTGTTGCCATGGTGCCTGTGCAACTCAGGCCACTCTCTTAAGCACTGTATGGACAAAGATGAAGAAAAAAAAGTCCACTACCACAACTTAAATAAGAGACAACAGATGACAAAAGGGAAAAATACAAGCAAACAATGGGATGACACTGGTCAGTATGAAGAATAGTGGTCTCGGCATAACACAGCTGCTTACCCGGGGGAAAACTTTTGTAGGCATCACAAATAAAGAAGCTTTATAAAAGGGTTTTTAAGGCATATAGTTTGCAGCTCCACAGCTGTTCATGAAGTAAATCATAGCATAAGAAAAAAATAATTAAGTGCTAAAAGTTTAAGTGGATTACAGTGATTGGCAACTGAAGGCAGAAATAAGTGTTACAATAATGCAGATCTGATAGGTAGGAGAGAATAAAGAGGCTTGAAAACAAAAGATAAATACCTTCTATTTCATGTGACAGGTTACATGAAGCTAATTGAAGAAGTCAAGGAAAGAAGTGACAGAGGTCAAAGTGAGAGCTAAGGAAATTATCTTTTGAGCAGAAATTGTCATTGACACAAGTGGGTCAAAACCAACATTGCCAAGGCTAGGAGAAAGGCTGTTGGCATAATCAACAGATACAAGAGAAATGTATGAAGATGGCTGGGAGGGAAGACTTTGGCTTCTGCTTTAGCTATATTGAGCTCCAGCAGGTGCACAGCCAGGTCCAAGAAGATAGCAGAACAGCCAAGATTTTAGTTTCAACAGGGAAGCTGTAGAATACTTCTGTATCTCATTAGCACCCAAAGGGTGTATGCATTTCTAGTCAGAAATCTGATCTTCAAAAGATGAGACTGAAAGACAGAGGACTAAAAAGAGTGAAGCTTTTCAAGATTATAGATATGAATTAGGATGGTTTTGAGATGACAGGAGAAGATTCAGAAAGTAATTCATCGCATTCTACATACTACCTAAAAGCTATGATGACACAAAGGGAATGTCAGTTGTTGATCCTTATTATTTCTTTGTCTGTGTGAGCCTCAGTATTTATACACATGTGCATGTGCACTAAAAACCAGAAAGTAACCTCAACTAACGAACTGCTAACTCTTGACTGACAAGGGAATCTAGTAATCAATGCAGTGAATGTGCAAGACCCTCACCAAACTAAACTGCCTACAAATAAGGCACTCTTCTTACCAATATTAAAAATGTTTTCTCAATAGTTTAATAAAAAAAACCAAAGAAAAGCACAAAGGAAAAGAGTCCTAAACGTCACTTGCCAGTTTCCTACATCCTAGATCACTCATATGAGCACTGATACAATGGTTTCACTTGGAAGGGACCTTTAAAGGTCATCTAGTCCAAACCCCCTGCAACAAAGCGGGGACATCTGCAACTAGACCAGGTTGCTCAGAGCCCCATCCAGCCTGACCATGAATGTTTCCAGGGATGAGGCAATACAATTGGGCAACAACCTCATCTGGGCCGACAGTTTTTGGTGGATTGGTTCCTCTAGTCCAAAGAAATAAATCTATGCTTACACTAAAGGACCTCACTATTATATTTACTACCATCCATCATCACTTCTCTCCAATATTCCTGAAGACTGCAGGGTTGAATGAAAATGCCAGAAGGATCTTGAGATCTTTTGATCCATATGAACCCTGACAAGCACCCCTCTATTTCTAATTTGCTCACCTGAAGACTGTCACAAAATCCACTCCTTTCCCACACCTTGTTGAAAAACTGCATTAAACCCTTCTGGAAAAAACCTGTCTTTTATGCTAAAGATTAACAACATAATATAACTTAAAGGTTTTATCAACCTGCTGACATGCTCTGTCACTTTGACCAATTTTTTTTTAATTTTTCATCACACAGATGATAAGAAGGAGGAAAAAATAGAACACTTGGAGTACTGTGTCCAGCTCTGGGGCCTCCAACATAAGGAGGGCATAGAGCTGTTCAAGCAGGTACAGAGGAGGCCCACGAAAATTATCAGAGAGCTGGAGCACCTCTCCTGTGAGGACAGCCTGAAAGAGTTAGGGCTGTTCAGCCTGGAGAAGAGCAGGCTCCAGTGAGACCTTAGGGCACCTTCCAGTAACTAAAGAGGGCCTACAAGAAAGCTGGGGAGGGGCTTTCTACCGGAGCATATAGTGACAGGACAAGGGTTAGTGGCTTTAAACTGAAAGAGGGTAGATTTAGATTAGATAAAAGGAAGAAATTATTTACTATGAGGTGGTGAAACACTGAAACAGGTTGCCCAGAGAAACAGCGCATGTCCCCTCTCTGGAAGTGTTTGGTTGGATGGGGCTTTGAGCAACATGATCTAGTACTAGGTTTGAATATGTTTTGAAAAAAGGAGGCAAACAGGAAAAGTCAGCACTGAATTCAGAGTGAGCCATACTTAACCAACCTACAGACTAGCTAGCTTGAGAAGGAAAATGTGGTGAATGTAATCTATCTAGATTTTAGTAAGGCTTTTGGAGACTGAAAAAGTACAGGCTGGAAGAACAGACAGGTAGGCTGAAAACAGGCTGACCTCCTGGGCTCAAGGAGTACTGCTGAGCACTGACTGCTCAATGGTTGGCAGTCAGAAGTGAGAAACATGACAGAAATTGAACATATTGTTCAGCAACAGTTGAGAAATAACAGTGAGAATCCTGAATAGTGCAAAGTTTTGCACCTGGCATGGAATAAACCCATGCAACTATATATGCTGAGAAGCAGCTGGATAAGGGCTATCAAGAAGGACTTCAGGGCCTTGGGTCACCTAGTCAAGGGAATGGGAGCACAGGTAGTGTTCTCCTCTATCCCCCCAGTTGCAGGATCCAACCCAGAAAGACTGAGAAGAACTCAAGAGATTAACTCTTGGCTTCGAGACTGGTGCCACCAGCAGGACTTTGATCCATGGTCAAAAAACCCAATCTACACGAGGCCAGGCCTGCAGGTGGCTGATGGGGTACAACTCTCCCAAAGGGGGAGAAGGATTCTATCACAGGAGTTGGCCGGGCTCATTGGCAGAGCTTTAAACTAGATTTGAAGGGGTAAAAAAATCAGGCTCAATGGAGACAAGCCTGGGACATCTGTGGGATGGTGTACCAGCTCCTTGCTATCTCAGGGGTTGTAGGGAACAGTGGACTATGTGATACCCACAGTGGTAACAGATGCTCCTCTACTAAGTCTCTGAAGTGTCTGTATACAAACACAAGAGGCATGGGAAATAAAGATGAACTAGAAATCTGGGTGCAGTTGCAGGGCTATGATCTCATCAACTGGAATGTGGTAATGGACAACTACATACTTTTTAGGAAGAATAGACTGATGAGGCAAGGTGGTGGAGTTGCTCTGTGAGTAAACAACTAGACTGCATTAATCTTAACCTAAGGGGAGATGATGGAAGTGTTGAAAGCTTATGGGTAAGAGTTAAGCGACATGCGAACATGGGTGATACTGTTGTGGGCGTCTACTACAGACCACCAAACCAGGAAGAAGCTGTCAACAAGGCTGTCTACAGGCAGCTGGAAGTAGCCTCAAGATCACACGCCCTGGTGCTCATGGGTGACTTCAGTCACCCTGATATTGGAGAGATCACACAGCCAGGCATAAGCAGTCCAAAAGGTTCCTTCAGTGCATTGATGACAACTTTCTGCTGCAGATAGTTGAAGAAGCAAAGAGGAGAGGTGTGATACTGGACTTTGTATTAACAAAGAAGGTCTGGTTGCAGATGTCATGGTTGGGGGTAGTCTTGGCTGTAGTGACCACAGCATGTTAAAGTTTAATATCATTAGGGAAAGAAGCAGGGTAATAAGTAAAATTTCTACCCTGGACTTTAAGAGGGCTAATTTTGTCCTCTTCAAAAATCTACTTAGAAGCACCCCATGGTCTAGGGCTCTAGAAGGTAGGGTGGCCCAAGAGAGCTGGTTAATATTCAAACTTTAACTCCTCCAAGCTCAAGATAAATGTATTCCCTTGGGGAAAAAAAAAAAAAAGAAAATCAAGTAGAGGAGGCAGGAGACCTGCATGAATAAACAAGGAGCTCCTGAAAAAACTCAAATGGAAGAGAGAGAGCCTTACAGTATGTGGAAAAAGGGTCTGGTTAATTGGGAGAATTATAGAAATACTGCCAGAGTATGTAAGACACTCAACAAGAAAGGCCAAGGCTCTCTTGGGACTTAGTCTTGCCAAGGAGGTGAAAGAAAACAAGAAGAGCTTTTTCCAATACATTAACGAGAAAAGGAAGATTAGGGAAAAAGTGGGTCCACTGCTCAATGAGGTGAGAGATACGGTAACAGAGGATGCAGAGAAGGCAGAGCTGCTGAATGCCTTCTTTGCCTCAGCCTTTACTCCTAAGAGCAGCCGTCAGGAACCCCAGTCACTGGAAGTAGGAGAGCAGAACTGGAGAGATGAAGACACTCCACTAGTCAGTCAGGACTGAGTTAGAGATCACTTGGATAAACTGAAAACACACAGATCCACGGGCCCCAATGGGGTGCATCCACATGTGCTGAGAGGGTTGCCCGATACTGTTGCTGAGCCGCTCGCCATCATTTTTGAAAATCATGGAGAACAGGACACCCACCAGATGACTGGAAGAAAGCCAATGTCACTCCAGTCTTCAAAAAGGGCAAGAGGGAAGATCCAGGCAACTACAGACCAGTCAGCCCCACCTCCATCCCTGGAAAGGTGATGGAGCAGCCCATTCTGGAGGCCATCTCTAAGCACATGGAAGAAAAGAAGGTTATCAGGAGTAGCCAACATGGATTTACCAAAGGGAAAGCCTGCTTGACTAATCTGACATCCTTCTATGAAGCCATAACCAAATGGGTAGATGAAGGGAGAGCAGTGGATGTCGTATACCTTGACTTCAGTAAGGCTTTTGATACTGTCTCCCACAACATCCTTGTAGAAAACCTCAAGAAATGAGGCATAGACAATTGGTCTGTGAGGTGGATTTCATTCCCCAGTCAGCTCACCTTGCACCGAAAGTGCAGGGAGCTAATGCCAGCAACTCTTTTGTCAAAACTGAACAGCTGGCCTATTGAGTGTAACAGCCAGGTAAAATATCTCCAACTAAAAAAACAAACAAACAAACAAACAAAAAAAACCCCAAAATAACTCCATCTGCATAAGGCCTCCCTGTACTGACTTACCCTGAAAGCTTTTTGCGTAGGGGACAACAGGGAAAAGGAGTAGAGATTGAAGTGGAGATCATGTTCTCCCTTTCTAAATATCTAGTATCCTGTGAAGTTGCCACAAACAGGGCTTTGCAAGCCTGAATTGTCATTACATGATGTTTCAAAGAAACACTATTGGTTATGTGCTTCCCTTCTAGCCCAGATCTGTACATTTCCTCACTTAGAGGGAAAAACTCAAGGCCCTCTATTTGCAACTACTCTGTATGCCTGCAGTAACACTGTCGACATCTAAACGCTCATGTAAACAGGTGCGTATTTGAGTTCTTTCTCCCATCAGCATAATAAGCATTATTAACAGTAGGGCAGGCAGTAGATTTTTAAAAGGCTTTAGTTATATCAATGGTAAGTTTGAATGGATTTTTACTCTACTGTAGTAAGGCAGTAAAATATAATAGCCTCTTAACTGACACATTGTTATCAGTCTTATTATGGCTTTCTTCATGCCTGTCAGTGGATTATGGTAATTTTTTTTAGTTACAGGTCTAATCAAAGTAGAATACTCTGAGCTACTGACAGCTCAGGAGAGATATAACTGCTAACATGTCATGAAATTTTAACACAGGCAGAAACTTCAGCACCTCTCTTGCCCAACTCTCCTTCTAGTAAACAGAGCAACTTTTGGAACAACAGGTTCCTTTTCTATGTCAAACAAAGGAACAAAGAAATAAAGTTCAGTGCTTTCCCTCAAATTAATACAGCATTCAGAACAAGAAACTTTGTTCTTCTAGGCAGCTGGTGTGGTGCAGTTTAGAAACGGCTTTGTGATAATCATTGTAAACACATCTTAATGTTTACCTGTCCAAAACACCTCCTCTGCTTATTTCTGAGGATCTGGTCAAATTAAACCACTACATTGCATAGCAACAAGTCCCAAGTAAGGTTGAAACACCACTTTCTCATTCAAGCAAGCAAGCTGAATTTACTTTGTTCGTCAAAGCACCAAGTAAAAGCTTTGTGCAAGCATTATACAGTGACACAGCAGCGAAACAGCCAGGGCTGCATACACATACAGGGTGTGCAGCAGGTGAATGAGCAGGTACACGTGACGTGCCATGGAGAGAATCACCCTGAGAGAATCACCCTGCAGCTGGACTGCATCATACATGGGCTTCTACTAAAGTAGATACAAGTACACAGAAGACCTCAGCATTAAAAACATTACAGAGTGGAAAGGTTTTACATTCCAAAACCAGCAGTCCCAGTATCATTTGTACTAAACTTGAGAGGGATAGATTAAAAAGTGTGAAAACTGAATGGATGCATGACTTAAGGCATAGACAAAACACTGCATGAAGGCAGCTCACATCAGCTCTCCAATAAAAATAAGGAAGTGGAGGAGCTTCTACTTTCCATTCTCTTCAGGCATACCCCATGTCAGCTGCAGTGATGGTCAGTGACCTGATGTATCCGTTATAAACACCAAAGTGATCAGTAACGTATTTCCCATTGTTTCCTGAAGAATGAGATGATACTAGTGCTTTTCAAGCTCACATTAGTTGTGATAACAGTAATGCAATTGGATTGATGTAATATGAGCTCGAGATCCCACCTACTAGACTGTATTGAACTTTAAGAAGTGTCATGAAAAAGACTAATTAAACAAAACCCAAATAAACAAAACACCAACCAAAACAACAAAAAAACCCAACCAACCACACACCACAAAAAAAGAAAAAAACACAGACCAAAACCCCAGCAGACTGGTGGCACATCTCTCGCCAGCATTTATCACCACTGGTAAACAGGAAAGTAACATACTCTGCTGCAGAAGACAACCACAAATTCTAGCTGAAGTTACTAGGAATGCTGCCTCAGCCTGGATTTTGCTCCTGCTCCCTTTGTGTTATAAAAGCAGGTTGCTAGAGTCCTGAAACTTGATCCGATAGTGAGTGGCATTCCTTCAATAAAATAGTTTCTTCCTGTCTCATGAATGTGGGGGATGTCAGAATACTCTTGAGGCACAGGAGCCAGGTGCTATGAAGGTGTCTAAGAAAGAACCGATTCACAAAATGTAGCTTTTCCTGAACAGGGTACTATCAGTCTGGACAGAGGCCCTTTACGTTTGAGTATTTGCAAGTCTTCTGCTTCTCCTTCACCCACTTCTTTATATTTTACTTGAGTTACAGACTGGTAAAAAGACTACAATTAAAAAAAAAAAAAAAAAAAAGGCGAGTGAGCCAAGGATTTCATTTTCACATAAAATAATACAGACAGGTACTGAAGTTTAAAGTGCTGCCTGATACTATGTTTGCAATATCTGGAATAGTACAAGTCATACCCAAAGAACATCTTTAGATGTTTACTTTAGAAAGTAAGGCAAAACATCTTAAAAATATCCAAATTTGTTTTCTATTGTGAGCATGCTGAGAAGAGTTTCCTTTTTCAAAATCTGTTTAAATTCTTGGCTACTTGAGTGGCCATTGTATTATGTCAAGTGCAACAATAAGAACTTCACAGAGCTTCATGAGTCATAGAATTGAATCCAAAGCTGATTGATGTAAAGGTGAAATATTATCTTCTCATTGACTTTAAAGGGTTTTGGCTCAAGCCTATAGCAAAAGGTACAGAATAAAACATGGCAAAAATGCCTAGAATAAGCTAAAACACTTCTGAAGATTAAAGACAAATTATTATACAATACAGAATCTGCAGCAATTACTGCTTATCATTGTAGGATTTAATGCTATATTCCATAGTGTCTATTCTGCAGTGAACTAAGGCTATCTGCAATAAGATTTCTCCAAAACACATCACCCTCCTTTTGCAAATCCTTAATCTTTTCCACCAGTTTTTGCTATAGATATACTTCCATTTCATCTGTCCTTTTTAACAGCATACTAATTTCAGATACTACTGAATCAACCTTTAGCATAAACAAGTCAAAATGTAACTTGAGGGCAGAAAAAGCAGTGGAATTTGAAATATTTTCCAAATAAGAGTGATATGGAGCTAGCTTTTGTGGATGAAGGGAGGCACTGCAAGTAGTACAATAGGCTTCAAGTTATACAGGTGAAAAAATACTTTCTACTAAAATCCTTCCTTTTTCAGGTCTCAGAATTCACTATCCTATCTGGACCAGTCAGATATTTATCTCATTTACTATCTTAAGGCATATATGGGGGCATGGGGGAAGGGGAAGAATCTACTTCATTCAATTACCAAGTTCTAACTGACCAGCACTATACAACACTAATTCTAACCAGACTTAATGAACCATCCTAGAAGTACAGTTTTCAATAGGTCAGTGATGGCTCTGGGCAAATACTATGTGAGATTATTTTTTATTATTATTTTTTAATGTTTTCCTTGTAAATAAAAAAAAACTAGCCAAACCAGGAGAAACATTTTCAAAGCTCATATCAATGCTCATCTTTTGTTTAATGCTGTAAAATTCCATCTCATTAACATGACAGAAATATGTTACTGATATTACAGACTCATTAGTGCCCAGCAGTGATGGGTGAGATACCAGCAGAAGAAAGTACTGCTCTTCAAAATGAAAGCAAAAATTACAAAATGCTGAGATCTGGGACTACCAGGGATAATATAGTCAATGTACCACACTGTAACACACTCGAGCTGCAAGATCCACACTGTCCCCCTTATCCTTTAACTACACTTTTCAGCCTTGCACTTCAATGCTAATTTAAAGTGCTGGATGCTTTAGATGATGGCATAACACATACTTCCTGATATTTCTCACTACCACAACAAGGACAACTACACATTGCAAAGCACATTCTAAATTCTGCCCTTTAAAAATAACCAGTCAAATGCTAAGATCTTTTTCAAATTCCCTGAAATAAGAACTTATTTCTCCCTCTACTCTGCTACCACTCTATAAGGTTCTGCTTGTAAAACTGGCACAGAAAATATAATATGATTTATGCCAGTTTTGGCCCAATAAAGGAATAAAAGTTAAGAGAAGTAGCTAAGTGGTAAAATGTACACAAATTAAATGTGGATTCTTTGACAGCAACTTTGACTGATGTCTTCAAGGGATCCAGGATTTACTCTTAAGGGATTACTAGGTTAGTTTGCTTGTTTTGGGGTGCTGGGTGGAGTGAGGTGTTCTTTTTGTTTGTTCTACTGTTGTTTGTTTTTTTTATGTTACAATTCAGTTATGCAGATCGGTCAGCTTTGAAGGTCACTAGATAAGGACATGGCACTAGCGTGTTTTTCTTCCTACTGTTTTCCCTGTACAGTGCACCTAAAATAACAACATCATCATCATATGCTACTTAGTGGAATTGAATCAATTATATCAGATTGCTGTGTTGTGTTCAAATACATGGAGCCCAGTGATGAGCATTTGGTTTATTGTTTGCCCTTTTCAGGAAACTCGGTCTTGTGGGAAATTGACAATCAAAATAAACCACTAGGTTATAGCCTGCAGGGAGTGCTTCTGTTCCAAACCCAAGGATAAGTACCAATGTCTTTCATTGCGGAGGGATCCCCCACCAACAGGCTACTGCTGATTAGCAGGCAAAGAGAGAATAAGGCACCTGTACACTGCACAACAGATTTCTGAACAATACCGCTTGGAAAGACCCAGAAGTATCAGGCCACAGATGGTGTTTTAAAAATCATCATTAGGGCTATTTATTGCCTCTCACCTCAATCTTTACTGTTGCAATGATGCAACAATATATTCAAATCAGTTGCAGATTTTTACAGCAGCTATAGTTCCTTTTCACAAAATCCAAGGGACCACAATAGTAATAACAATAAATATTAATAATCTACATCATAGTCTTATGAACCTGCATCACTATTTCTGATCTGAGGATCAGTTGAACAGTCAAAGTCGAGATGTCATGCATCCTGGTCCCTACAGAGGTCTCAACAGCTTTTTAGTGACCAAGGATGTTGATGGAAATACTCAAGAAAGAAGAAAGTGCTTTAAGTTTTGGACAGTTCCCAGACTCCTGTGACAAAGGTGTGGTTTTCTTGTTGTTGTTACTTCGTAGTTTGGGTTCTTTTAAGTAATTCCCCGGTTAGAGGTTTAAAGACTTGCTGCTATTCTTTCTAAAGTCAATCCTTTGAAGGAAACCTACGTATGGTATGATCTGGGAGGAGGACATATTCTTTCCATCTGACAACCATACTTATTAAATTGAACTGTGTTTTCTCAAGAACTTTGGGCAGAGGAGGTCTTACAAACTATTTGTCATATGCAGTTCAAGTGCCCCAGCCAGCCAGGCAGAACTTGCTTTCCTGCACCCTCCACAACCTCCACTCCATTAGTCCTCTTTGCTAACTATTTCCATCTCTTTGTGGTTTTCCATGCAAAGGATTGATTCTCTCTAAAAACAACTCTTTAAACCCATACATATTCTAACATTCACATCTACACACATACTGCAATCCTAAAAGGGAACTGAAATTAAAATGAAATGGCAGAAAAATTAGCTAAAAAGACTGCCACATCCCTAAAATTCTAACAGATCATTTTGGATCTGACAAGACAAACCACATTGTAGCTGCTCCGTATTGTGGAAATTTTGTGATCACCACCTCTGACTGCAAGACCTTTTCAAAACAAGTCTTCTCTTCCAGCTATTTCAGAGGAGCAGGGAAAAAACAAACAAACCAACCCCCCAATTTTAATGTGCCACTGGGAAGTCAAATCGACTACAACAGCATTAAATCCAAGAAAGAGACCCTAGAGAAGACTGACTCACCATCTAATTTTTTCAATTGCCATCATAAAAATTATGTCTGTATTGCAATCATTTCTCTTACAGGGAAAGAGGTAAAACCTGCCTTCTCTCAAGCAGAACAATTAGTCCGTTCAGAAAACCTATCTAACTTCTAATAGTAATTGAACAGTGTTCATACACTTAGGCAGGAATAATTAACTTCTTAAAGCACACAGAGAACAGTGGAGAACAGCTTCCTACATATCAGTTCTGTTGGGAAGAATCTGGTGGTTACATTGGGTCACAAATATGAATTAAATAATTTCAACTTTGGTTTAGTACTCTACAATAAAAATACTATTTAAATCCTAGGAAAACAAACACATCCTCTTGCACACACGTGCATACTAATTGTGTTTAGGAACTGAAATAAAAGAAATTAAGAAAGAGACATTTCAGAAGTAACAAAGGAAGAATGCTACAGTATTTGCATGCCCTGTCCTCCTCTGTGTTCATCAAATAAATCACGGCACAGCAAACAGATAATCCAACTCCTTTCTCAAAGTGTTTCAGAAATTTTTCATCCCTTACACACAACTTATAGGATTTAGCAACTCTGGCATTATTTGCAGAAGGAGGGGGTGGTAGATAAGAGGGAGTTAATGAAAAAGGTTATTAATAGGTAGCACTACAGCATTAAAAAACGTGGGGGCAGATGGGGAAAATACTTTAGTAATAAATAATAAAATTATTTCACATGTTGCACACGGGCAAGGAGTCTCTGAGAGTCTTTCTCTTTATAAAAATAGCTGTGTACCACTGCAGTGATTAACCTCTTAGCTTCATTATGTTATTCATCTTCCAGTAAGGACTGACAACCAACAGGATGCCTGCAGGTTCCAGTAGGATGCACGTTACAAAGTTTTATGCAACTCTACAGGATAAATATGGTAAGTTAATATTATAGTTGGATTGCTACTTAAGCTTATTTTATCTTTAAAATCTTTCTACATTATAAGCTTATTTTTTAAAATATTTTAAGATACATGTGTTTAGTTAAGTGAATAGTCTCTATTAGTATAAAATCTTCAAGGACTATTTGTGCCATCAAGGAATTACCCAGGTTAGAAGACTGAAGGGTCTGACCCAAAATATTTTTTCCTCCAGCCTTGAGATTAACTGTGGAATGAGGTAACAATTCAACACAAATGTTGTTGTCAGCATCTGGAACTTCATCTACTTTTGGGCAATCAGACAACTTCTAAGGAGTAGTAACTTACACCTCAGTCTTACTGCATCAAAAGGATGAGTGTGCTGTTAGTTTCACTTGCCTATGCCAAGGCATAGAATAAGTGAATAGCTTGTTCTACTGCCGGAGCAAATGTAGAAGCAGCACAACAGGAATCCTAGACAGGATGGCAAACCCATGATTGTTAGCCCAGCACATCAGCACAAACCTACGCTCTTGTGGTTTATGCTAATAACACCAAAGCATGGACACGTTCCTCATTCTCTGCTGCAGGAGAGATGGTGTCTATGTCTGGCATACAGGTGGAGAAAGCAGTAGATATGGTAAAAGGTGCCTGCGCCCAAGACTTGGTAGCAGAGGTGACAACGCCTCTGTAACTCTCGTGACTCACTTGGTGACTAAGCTGAGATTGTGTCAGACTGTAAGAGGCTATTTACTGAAATAAAAGAAATTAAGAGAGAGACATTTCAGAAGTAACAAAGGAAGAACGCTACAGTATTTGCATGCCCTGTCCTCCTCTGTGTTCATCAAATAAATCACGGCACAGCAAACAGATAATCCAACTCCTTTCTCAAAGTTTCTCTTGCATAAAAGGGAAGAACGGGTAGGGCACTCACTTCTTTCCTAAGGAACTTTTTAAAGGACTTTTCCTAAAGGTCCATACATATACATGTACTTAGCACTGGTGAGACCACACATTAAGTACTGTGTTCAGTTCTGGGCCCCTTACTACAGGAAAGGCGTTAGGGTGGTGAAGTGTGTCCAGAGAAGGGCAACAAAGTTGGTGAAGGGTCTAGAGAACAAGTCTTACAAGGACTGGCTGAGGGAACTGAGGCTGTTTAGCCTGGAGAAAAGGAGGCTGAGGGGAGACCTTATCACTCTGTACGACTACCCGAAAGGAGGTTGTAGCAAGGTGGGGGTTGGTCTCTTCTCTCAGGTAACAAGCAATAATGCAAGAGGAAACAGCCTAAAGCTGCGTCTGGAGAAGTTTAGGTTGCACATTAGGAAAAGGATTTTCATTGAAAATGTTAAGCACTAGAACAGGCTGCCCATGGAAGTGGTGGAGTCACCATCCCTGGAGGTATGTAAAAGGTATATAGATGACATTCTTAGGGACATGGTTTAGTGGTGGGATTGGTACTGTTAGGTTAATGGTTGGACTCGATCATCATGAAAGTCTTTTCCAACTGAAATGATTCCACAATTATGTTTCAATAAACCACATTTCCTCTGCTGACTGTTTTCCCTCCATTTCCATTCCAACCTAGCTGAATGGGTTGTCAGCCACTGTTTGGCTATCCCTGAATTGACCTAATATGTAAACTAGACTCCCCCTTACTTAAATACCCTAGAGAGCAATTCTTTCTGCATTTAAATCATTGTACCACCCATTACATGGACAGTGAAGCCAACCCCAAGCGTTTGCCTATGCTAATGAATATATAACTAATGAAATGAAGATTAATTAAATACTAGCACAGTGACATAAGATAGGAAGTACACGGAGAGTACTAAATTTTACTAATGATGGATTTATGAAATAGGCGAACAAACTCTGAAACTGAAGGTTTGAATGTAGACATCAAAACCAAATATGCAACTCACTGTCAGCACGCAATACACAATTACTGTATTACATCCACAGTAATTGCTGTTGTAATTGCAGTAGTCCAAGCAGGATGCAGCCCAAGCCATAAGACACCAGGCACTGCATTCACCACTTTACTACCAGGCAGCCGAGCAGGTGCAGCCCATTCATAAAATCCTCTACCCAATGAACATACTTTCTGGACTGGATGCCACTGTAGACTACATTCATTTTACGTGGCTGTAACGACACTGTCCTCATTACAGCACGGTTTGATTTAAACCGGCATTGATGAAAACCAAGCTTCAAATGCACTGCAATCCTGTTTGCTGCCACTGATTACAGGAAGAAAACATTCAGCCGAGTCTGCACTTTGCAAACACACAGGACTGCTGAGAAGCAATTTGACCTCCATTATAACTTTAAAAAGCATCAGGTTGGTTTTGAATTACAATTTTAAAGCAATGATGCTTAACCAGTTTTTCTGAACTCCTGCACTGTCAACACTTGGAGGAACGCTAATAATGCTTTATTCTTCAGCCAAAAATCTTCATCTCTCACACCAACCCAGGGACACTTTGCTTGACTCCGCTATCTGAACATGCTTTTCTACCTGGAAAATCCTCATACATTTCATGTTTTTTCAAAGTCCCCCCAAAACCAGTTCTTTTACATCATTATGCTATTGTCACTGCAATTCAGGCCACAAGAGTTTTGTTTGTTTGCTGCTTTGCTGTCCTTGAAATGGAGTTTGGGGAAGCTTTCTTGCGTCAGCTCAGAGTAATTACACTAAAACTGGTCTGTGTTTATATTATTGGTCAGCAGCAGCAAACAGAGGTCAACAAGAACACTGTGCTTTTTGCAGTTATTTTCTCACATACAAGCAACAATGCAATAGGGAACAATGAGAACCTGAACCCAAACCTACAGTAACTGTGCTGAAAAAAGTAGAAACAATGCTGTAAAATCTGGGCAGAAGATTTATATTACTATTATCCTCTAGATAATTCCACAGTTAGATATGAAGCCAATATATAAAATTCTTTTCAGCTATCTCTTACAAAATTAATCTCAGAGAAATAGCCCAGATGACAAATACTGAAAGCCAGGGGTTTTTTTTGTTGTTTAATAAGTAGGTAGATTAATAGCTTTCGACAAGCCATGTTTAGAAAGCCTAGGTCAACGGTACTTAAATAGAAGTGTGTGGGATGGACATAAACTCAGAAGCCTTAGGGGAGACAGGGGTTCTTGGCATCCTGAGCCACTTGGTGAGTTATGGTGGAGGTTCTTCTCCCAAGTGCAGAGCTTCCGAGAAAGTCAAGCTACACAAGACTCTGGGAAAAAGAATCATTGCTGCTTACGGACTGCAGTGCTGAGTGGCACTAATAAACCTTGGTGATAAACCTGCTCAGCTCACCTGCCAATCCTAGAAACCCATATCATGTTCAAAACTTTGAATTATCTTTCCCAAGACATGGTCTTCTGGCCTGGTCTGCCACTCCTCTCATGTAAGTGACTTCCAGGCATGCAAGGGAAAGCTAGGCTTTTGTTCTGTTCCAACGGGTGTTCAATGAGAGAGCTGCAAAATAGACATGGAATTACTCCAAATATGTGTATGGTATGATACAGTCGGATATCAAAATCCCCGTGTGAAACCTGCTGTCAAGATTCATGTATAGCTAAAGTTTGAAAACAGACAAAGGAATTGAAAGAACTCAGAAGTACTTAAGTCATGACTGTCAAGAGCCACGCAGGTAGCCAAGTCTGTATGCGAGTGCTTATGTGAATTCAAGCAGCAGGAAGGGGGGGGTCAGTGTGTGTAGACAAATCAATGTCTCTCTCAAGTTGGGACAGTAGGCTTGCAAGAAGGTTAAAAAAAAAAGTTCAAAAGAATCAGTCTAGGTTTTCTGTCATGTCTGTGATGAACATGCTTCTCCCTCCCTCCCTCCTCAGAGGGATTTAGAACAGCAACCTACAGACTTCCGTGTCAGCAGCCAAAGAACCATAAAGGTTCAGCTGTGCTCTGACCTGGCCCCGTTACCACTAGAGACATTTCTGTGTAAGTGAAAAACAGCATAGATGAGAGAGGAAACACTAGCTGCCACCACTACCATATATCTTGTTGAATTTGCCTCACTAATACCAGGGCAAATCATGTAAATTACCTGCCCAGGGCTTAGTAAGTTTGGTCCCTCGAGTCTGCAGTTTGGTATAATCACTAGCTTGATTAATCATGTGGCAGTTCCCTAATCCTGCTCTGCTCACAGAGAATAAGCACTGGATACTAATTCTTCTAAGTTCTTTTTTAAAAGTTTCTAGAGGCCAAAGTCCATCTTTAATGCCTATTACTTGCTCATTCCTAAAAAACAAACAACTGACTGATAGAAGGAGGTTACAGATGCCCTTGAACCTTTTGAATAATCAGAGTATGCTCCTGATTTGTTTATTTCCACATTCTGTCAACGGCAGTGAATCAAAAGTTTCTACTATCACTTGAAAACACCTAATGCCATCCTGTGATCTCAAAGGTTTGATACTCCACATTCTCTTCATATTTCCTTTATAACATTGATACAGAGTTAGTAGTTCTGTATCTCCTAATTCTAAGGTCATGATATTTGGCATACCATTTAAAGTCCCAGCTTTGGCAGCCTGGTGGCTTCATGAGAAACCACACCCCTAAATTTGATTGTATATTGTTAATTAATGTGAGTTTAAAGAAAAACAGAGTATGAATCTTAACACCTTAAAAAAAACAGAAGACAAGTAATTCAGAAACAAACACTACTATTAAAAAAATAACCTTACTTTCCTTTCAATTTAGGCCAGTCTTGTGATCTAGGTTGGGGGGGGGGGGGGGTGTTCAAACTCTCAACGCTAAGAACTGCCCTTTCAATGAATTCACATCACACAGCTTTGGATCCATACTTAAATGTGTAGTAGAAATTCAAGCCTGAACATCTAAGTGAATACAGCCACACTGAGAAGAGATAAGCTATGAATGAATAGCTTAATTGGACACTTGCAAAATTATCTTGTCAAAAGTAATTACTCTATACATGATCCAACTGGAAATGTTTTATATCAACCACAGTTTAAAATAGTATTTAAGCTATTCCTTGGCCTTTGAAAGATATATTCACAGCGTGCTGCTTATTTACTATGCTACTACCATGCATTTGCAAATCTTTCAAACACTCCTTGGTACAAAGAGACAACAAATTCACTTTGTGTTCAGTTCTGAAGAGGTTAGCAGATGCACTGACTATATTTTTCATGGAAATTTTCTCATTCTTTCTTCTCCTTAAGTTAGAGTAAAACCATCCTGACTAAATGTAGTCTTTGCTTTAACAAAAATGGATTTTAAATTGAAACAGCTGGAGACTGGGAGACATTTAGCGATGGGAAAAGACCAAGTAAACATGACCACGAGCAAGACTGTGTAATTACAAGACATCAAAATTCACACAGAAACTACTATGGAAGGTAATTTACCCCCTTTCATGGAGGGTATAAGCTACTTTGCATTTACCAAACACTATATTCACATACTTACAATACAGTAGGTCCAGACCTGCATATTTCAGAGCACAGCTTGATGTACTCCTCCCGCCCTTCGTATTTTCCAATCGCTGAAAGTGTGCCAATAGTAATATTTGGTTTAATTTCTGTCCATTTGGTTTTTTTGTGGTGTTTTTTCCCAATTAACACTTAATTCCACATTTCAGAACATTGTAAGAAAACAACATACATGCTTTGAGGAAGAGGACTCCAAGAGGAAGTTAAATCTCTCCCTCTCAGGACCCAAAAGAAATTGCAAGTTTTGCAGGACTTGTACATCAGTAATAAAATGCTCCCTTGAACTAGACAGCTCCCATTTAGTACCATGAAATAGCAGATCATAACTGGAAACAGTAAAATCTTGACACATAGATGCATTTATTTCATCCATGCATAAGGCAGCTACATATCTATTCAAAATAGTGTCCCACTGCGTTTCCATCTCAGTAACACAGGAAGCAGTAATTCAAAGCTTGCTGTGGCCAAGTACCAGGTCAAGTAGCCTTCCAATGCACATTCACTACTGCCTGCCTGGCCTTGCAGAAAGGCTCTTCTGTATCTTCATTAAAAACATGCAGATTGTCTAGTGACTGGGTAAACTATCACTTTTCCCTATGCTGATACTTCCCTAATGAAAAAAGGCTTCCTATGCATTCTCTTATGTATTGCCTGAATCTACACAATCACAGAAAAAGACATAAGAAATCTCAGGAAGTATTGATAGAACAAAAGACCACAATGCATTCATGTGCCATTTCCACTACTTAGGCCACTACAGTGAGTATCTGGAGAGAGAAAATACAACTGGAATAGACAGAAAGCTGTGCTATCATACTAAAAATGCTAATATTTAGAGAAGAAAGAGAAGTGCATGTGGCAAAACTAAAAAGTTGGTCTTTAAAGTTCCTTAAGTGAAGGCATTATTGCAATTATCTAACCCATGATGCCTCCTGGTTTTGCTTTAGCAGCAGGTTTGGGATCAATCCCAAACTCTTACTAAAGTCCCTGAGAATGTTGTTCAAACAAGGCTTGTAGAAGCAGCCTTCTGACATAGCCAAAGTATATATACTGTGCTGCTGCTGGCTTGTACTGAATTCCTTGCACATGCTGCTATACAAGACAAGGCAAGGAGGAAATAGAAACTTCAAAGATTATCCAATTTATGAAAACTTAATTAGCCATTGCTCCAGTTTGTATAAAGCACGCAACACCTCTTACATTCTGGCATCAGACTGCAATTTACTAATCAGTTACTGAAGGACCTCAGTCCCACAGCAGTTACTGATTGATCAGTTAATGGGAAGTTTCACAGAGAGAATCTCACTTCCATAACTTGAAGTTTAAGGGGCAAATTTAAGATGATGTAAAAAAACAACCAACCACAACAAACAAACAAGCAAAAAACCACAACACCAAAAAACCTACACACCACCCCAAAAAAAGCACTTAATTATTTTACTTACTTTTACAATAAAAGGGGTATTCTACTATAATCTATTTTATACACTGGCCTACAGCTTTAATACAGCTGTTGTCCACAAGACTGCACAATTATTCGTACTTTTGCTAAAGAATAAATTGGAAAACAGAAGCTTTGTGATATTATACATACAAAACACCACCTCAAGAGTCTTTGATGAGGCCAAGTTTTACCACAAGCAACCAGATCACAAGTTCAAAACAAAAAGATGCCAGTTAGTCAGCAGTGTATGTAAAATAGACTGCTGTTACTGGTGGGCAGCAGTTCACACCAGTCAGCATGAATTGATGGTGCTGCAGAAAGCCCAAGGACAGAATAAACTACACAAGATGAAATACTTGATTCAACTTGCTAGGAGTCCTTTCCATTAGGGCACCAGATACACAAGTAACAAAACAGGAAATACATTTGTGCTGCTTCTGTGCATTCTGCTCTGTTTCGTACCTGAAGGCACTCATTTCTCCAGGTTGTCACAATATGACTCTGTTTACAAGCTCTCGGTGAACGTCTGTGACTAACATACTAACTATCTTTACCCAGTCCATGGAGAAATCATAACCAGGATTCAAAAGCAATGAGCTTTTCTGAATCTGCAGGAAATGCACAACCAACCACCAAACCAGAATAAACAAAAACCCAAACAGCATCCCTCCATTTAATCTACCAAACAGTAGGACTGACTTTCTTCTTATTTCACTCTTCACATTGCTATGTGAGTATTTGGTGTTTATACAGGAATAAGCTGTTTAAATTGTGAGATGAACAATTTCAAGGGCACTGCCGTTCTCTTTTCATTCTCAGGAGGAAAAAATATTTGCATTTTTTTTATTTCACTGCAAGAAGAGTTACCAAAGATGTAGGTATGGTATAAATACAGTACAATGAGGAAAAAAAAAGAAAACAAAAACAACACACACCCCACAAAATTGTTGTCACTTATTAAAAAAAAAGCACAGATCATAAATCAGATTTTGCTTCAAATGGCACAGGCACTGTGGGAAAACGAGAACAGCAGTGCAAGCATATAGGTTAAGAATAAAAAAATAAAATTAAAAAAAAAGTCCCAGAGTAAAGACATTATATCCATAAGGGTTTCAACCTGTCTTCTTCAAGCCCGCTTGGGTGATGCAATCTACATGCAATGTACAGATGCATACATTTCAAGGCAAGGAATAAACAACCAGTCTTGAAAATAAATATCCCCTTATAAATCAACCCTAAACAAGCAAGACAAGAGTTTGTGTTTGTTGCACAGAAAAAAGGTGAGACAGGGCTGGTCTCACTTCAGGCCCTGGAACCTTATTCAAAGCTTTTGAGCATTTATCTGCAGTACTTTCCTTCTTTTCCTTCATTTACATTTCTGCTGTGCTTTTAGTGGTGCAGTAATTAATCACAAAGTTCCATCTGGTCTACAGTTTTAGTTCGCATCCTTATTGCTTCAGACAATTAAAAACAATCCTTAGTGCTAAGAACAATAAAGGCAGCCCCTAGAAGCACTGTGCTAAGGCTCTGGAATATCATTTTCTCTTAAAAGATAACCTCTTCAAATCGTCTTCAATCTACAAGTAATCTCATGTTTTAAAGAAATCCCTCTCCACAAAGCAGCACCATGACAGGACTTAACACTTGTGACTATTTTTAGATGGCTTTTGATTAAAAACCATAGACCACACTAATGTCATCATAACAACTGGCTTACTCCAAGCATTATGTTGTCTGACAACACTTTCAAACAATTCCTTCTTTTTATTCATGACAGATACATCAATAATAATTGAAGGTTTTGTTGATTATTAACGCCACCACTTAGTCAGGGAAAACACTTGGATGCATATTTCTGAGTTGACTGTTCAACTAAAATTTTTCTTTAACAAATTCGGCAACAATCTGTGTGTCTAATTTTTCTTTGGGTGGGACTGTCAGCTGGAATCTTATAAATAAGTATGTGAAACTAATGCTGTTAACAATTTCAAAGGATACCAGAACACACAATCTATACCTCAAGTGCAGTTTAGAAGGTATAGCTGGTCTAAAATTAAATACTTTGACAAGCATCAAGACTACATCAGGCTACTTTCAGAATCAAAAGATTAGGATTTAGTCTTGTACTTTGTACAACAGCATTTAGTTCCTTCCCTTATCCTGGGGTCAAGACAGAAAGTTCTTGTTCGAGCACTGGTTATGTGAAACCATATGCTGCTGAAATCTATATCCCTGAACTTACATATAAGTAATAGATAGCCTGCAACGGGAGTTGTAACAAGTTGTGGCTTTTAATTTAGGAAGCAACAGGCCTCACATAATGCAGCTCTTTGAAATTTCAGTTGAAATTTGGAAACAGAAGAAACAGAATACACAAAAATGCAATGCAAAAAAAGTAATAAAACAGGGAAACAAATTAGTCTCACTTCCACGTGCTTTTTCTCTGTCCTCTTTTGTTCTTTACTATATGGAGTAAAGTTAAAACCAAAGGCTGGACAGACATTTTAAAGGCCTTCTTGCAGATACCAATACAATTAGAAAGAATATATTCCTAAATTTTACAGCAGTTGAAGTATTTTCCATCACTTTCTTCCACACGCTTCATCACAGACAGTGTGCATGGGAGATTCATACAATAAGGTGTTTTTTTGTTCATACAAATTCATACAAATTGTTCATACAATTCATACAAATTCAGACAATTTAGGTGTTTTTTTGTTATGGGTATGGTTGGACTCTGATCTAGGAGGTCCTTTCCAACCATGAATATTCTGTGATGCTGTGAATAAGTTTATGGACTTTAATCTAGACAAGTCCAGTCTCTGCTGTTTCCAAATGTAGTTTCTATTGCTTGAAAAACATACTGTAAAAGAAAACCACCACCACCACCAAGACGTATACCTTATAGACTGAACTGTATCTATATATAAACATCACACGATTCCTGAATTACAACTCCAGCATTTATAAAACATTGTATACTATAACGGGTTCAAACCAAGAGAACTGATCATGCTGAAAGTAAACCATACTGATTTCCAACTAAAATAAATGAATCCCTAGGTGGCTGGAAATCATAAAGGTAGCATAGGCTCATAATGTGAGCTTTCTAATAACTGAGTCAAGATACAACACCAATACGGCAGCAATAGGGGAGGAAAACCTCTTCTAATAGCAGAACTTCACCTTTATCAAAAAATAGGATCAGAAATAGTACTCACAGTAAAAGAAGGTCATCAGTGCTGAACACCCTCAAGTATGGCCTTTGTTTCTACAGAATGGGCTGTAAGGCTCTTTGGCTACAATAAACCCAGTAACCACTTCCAACTCACTCACTGTGCTGAGACACAAGGATGGGACTGGGGAGCAAACTGCGGCTTCTCAAGATTGCCAGCACCCGATTCCAGTCACAGGTGCAGTCACTTGCTCACTGCCGCACACCCGGCCAGCTCACTCCAGGTGAAACCAATGCAGAAGAGCCCTCCTATAAGAGTTTCTCATGGCTGAGCCAAAGAGAGAGGTGCTCTCCCACCATGCAGCCTAAGGAACAGCAAAATCACCTTCCACCAGTATCTGCATGTTACTTTTATATTTCCATTGCTATGTATAGCAATTGCTTGTGCACACAGAGTTTTTCCTAGCCGAGCCTGGCCCTTATTTCCAACTCATGAGCAATACCACTTTTAGGAAATAAAATGGCACTACCTGCCTGTCCATAAACATTTATGCTGTTCTGTACATTAACACTTTCTGACACAAGACCACTCATACCATAAGGCCGTTTATATCACCCAGTCTATCACTGCACTCTGTCATGGTTTAGGGTCAGGGAGGCCCCTTAGACCTATAACAGACTCTCTGTTAACCCCCCTCCCTCCCCAGAGGGGCAGAGAAAGGGAATAAGGGAGAGAGACCAAGAGATTAGAAAAGGAAACTAGAACAGCTTGAATGAAAATAATAATAATAATATTAAAAATGGAATATATACAAATATATACAAAACCAGTATTGAGTCCAACTCCCTGAAGGCAATTAAGTCACCATGTCACCATCACCACTGATGCTGTGGGGCAGGCACTGGGAAAGTCCCAGACTGGGCCCAGCAGCAGATGGGAGCTGTGTTCAGGAGCTGGTTTACCATATTGGATTCAGGCACACACAGATCAGGATCAAAGGCAGACCAGAGAGAGGCCAGCCACAGGAGAAGCAAGCAAGAAGACTGAAGAGAACCTGAGCCAAGCCTGACACTCCTGATCCCTCAGCTTTGTGCTGAGTATGACCAGTTTAGGGTCACCTGTCTTGTCCACTCCTCCCTGCAGGCGCAGCCTCTCCCTTTCTGCACCCCCAGTGTGGTGCACAAGATCCAGCAGCAGCCTTGCTCTGCACACCAATCCCTGGTACTAACTCTAAACACGGGGTGTTACCACTGCCAGCAGCAGACGCTGCCAACTTCAGACAGTGCAGTCAGGCAGAAGAACTGAGCTGAAGTAAAAATCACTGAATGGAATTAGTTCTGTTCTCACTGAAACCAGAACGCACACGTGCACGTATGCATGGTCAGCAAGTTGACAGAAATTCCTTTTTCCAATCTGCAAGACCAGGTCCTTTTTCTTTTTTTTTTTTTTCTTTTTTTTTTATTTGCCATCTCCCATTATTGGTAGATAGACAAAATGAATCAACAGTCCAGGCTGAAAAGTCATTGCACTTATTAGTTGAAAGTTGCAGAAAAAAACAGAATTTTTTTCCCTTTGTACCTGTAGAGAATAAAAAGGCTTTCAGGGTACACAGTTGATCTTAGGGGTCTAGAAGTTTGAAAACATCCCTTAACCACAGTTTGCTTCCAGACTTAACAATCCTCTTCACTACTCTTCCTTGTAGGGCAATGTTTGATTATTTGCCGGACTACAGATGTACCCTTCCAAAAGCCACACCCGCTGCTTCAAAGTCCAACAGAGGTTCCCACCTGGTCCTTATTTCACATGATGAAATAAGGTGCTACAGAAAGCTTGTGAGGTATCATCTGACAAACACCCCAGTCTGAATACCTGCTATATTCCTGCTATACCAAAAGAAAATCTCACAGTCCACCAGCGGACTAAGTATGCATTCTAAACATGACTTGAAAGAAAGCAAAATTTAGAGCTCAGACCCTATAAACTGAAATTCAGAGGGATCTTCTTTCAAATAAATGGGACAGACTGCATGTTTATGGCTTAAAAGATACGCTGACAGGTTTCTGTCCTCTACAAGATTCTGATTTCCTCTCAGACATTGGTTAAATGCCTACAGTAATAAGGAATTCCAGCTCAGAGCAAACTGTCCCCTGGGTCTACCCTCTCTAAGACAGACGTTTACATAGTTAGTAGTGAACTATCATTGTACAAATCTTTATGCAGTGCTGGAGATATTTTCCTATTCCAAGCCACAGCATGATCTATGAACACACGGCGAAGTAGTCTGCTGCCCAGGGTATGTAAGGAACAAATACGTAGCCTTTCCTACCTCAAAAGTAAGCTGCTGGGAAAGGCAATTATTCCTTGCTTGTCTGTGATTGATCAGCTTCCTGTATATGGATGTGTGAGCTTTCATTTATTACCTACTTGGTCACTAGCACAGGGCTGCAAAGAAAAAGGTCTTTCTAATAGGATTTTTTTTCTGGGAAAGAAATTAAAATAGGATTGAGACAATTAAAATCACAAACAATGGCACTCCCCAGTCCTCATCTCTATGTAAGACAACACCCATACAGCTAAAAGTTCCAGGAGAATTGTTTGCGATATGGAAAGTGGATTTCAACCCTTCTGTGTTGTCTACTTCCTTTTAAATAATATGCACAAAGGCCAGAAGTCTGCGCAATCAAGGCAGAGTAAGGCTTTAAGTAACATGATTTTAATATTCATAAGGTTTTAACTTCTTAGTGATTATTTATGAAATCTTATCTTACATCAGGATAACAGGCTTAAAAGAAAGGAAAATAATCTGAAACTTACCATTTTTACACCAGTAAAAACATTTTAGAGCTATATTCAGAACTTACCCTTATAGCTGGGTTGAAATGATCTGTCAATCCCTACAAAGTATCAAATAATAATTAAATCCGGAGTTCATGGAGGACAACTGTTAAAGGAATATATTTGCTGCAGAAATTACAATCACATAGTAAATCCTCAGCCTGCAGTGCATTCTTCATCCCAACACGTCGCATAGGTCCAAAAGAGAATAAGGTTTTGCTCATATCAAAATGATCAAAACTCTTACTTATTCCATCAGCTTGAAGACTGCTGTAGTGACTTTACATTAGGTTTTCTCATATGTGAAGAGGTTCACAACAGGCAAGAAGGGTCATTCCAATGTTCTCCCATTTTCCACAACATGTCTGAGATGGCCTGTGGCCAGTTCTTCTTTCCTGGAAAGGAATTTTGTCTTGGTCACACTTTGATGTACGAGGGAAGGATATTCCCCAGGAAAAGGAATGACACTAATTAAATTAAGCTATATTGTACAAGTAACTGTAGATTGGTGTCTGCTGAAGATATCTCTCAACTGGTTCTTTTTATGAAGACTCTCCCCTTAATGTAAGTCATTTAAAATATACTAGAAAATCAGTGCTATGGCACAACTGTTATCAAACATTTTCTTAGTTAAATTATCTTCCACATGATTCTGAACTACTCTGCATCTCCTATTTGAGCTTGGAAAGACAAGAGGGTATAAAGGGTGCAAGATACCATCAAGTGCCTATGTGCACCACTGTCCTCTACTGGAAGAAATCAGTTTTACTCATGTTTGTGACTGATTGGCTTCTATTAGCAATAGCTACCATAGAGCTAAAATGACAGAAGCAACAGCTAATGTATATTCCCGTTTAAGCTCCAGAGGCCTGTGGCTTAGGACAGAAGGTTGTTAATTCTATTGCCTGTGCAATGTAAACAGCATTTAAGACATTTGCATATGCTTTGGACAGTGTTCTCTATTAGAATGTATCTGTACAGCAATAATCCCAGGCCCTGAGGAGACCAGACTGCTGCTCTACATACACATCCATCCATACAGATCCAAGACTTCAACTACATGGTACCGTATCACTTGATGCCCAAGATTTGCAAAATGTCAGCTATAAAATAGCAGCCGATCTTGTATCCGTGCGAACCTAAAGAAAAACCAAACACAACCCCTTTGAGGGCCTGAGCCTGTGACATTTTAAACAACAGCTAAAAGAAAGACACAGATGCAATCACTGTCTCCTGCTCCAGCATTCCTAGGACATCTCAAGAACAGACAGAAGACCTGGAGACCCAAGTATCAAAGCTTCTTGAGACCCCCTCAGATTGTAGTGCAGCTGGGTCCCACGCTAACACTACCATGGTTTTGGGTGCCTGGGGAAAGAGCCTTCCAGGAGAAGGTAAGCAGGAGAGCAGTGGGAGAAGGGCCTGGACCTGCCTGGAAACAGGCGCCATTACTGTGATCCACAAAAGCCCGGGAGACCTTTCTACAGCAAAGTAGAAGAACAAAAGCTCCACGTTCACTGCAGGCTGAGCCGAGCCCGTCTCCACGCAGCCCCTGGCAGTCGGCTGCCCACCTCCACCCTAAGAAAACAGAACCCTCGAAGAGCCCTTCACGCCCCTCCTGCCGCCATCGCCTCCCTCAGGGGGCACGAGAAAGTGCGACGACCTCGCACCGCCCCCGAAGAGCCGGGCCGCGCGGGGAGGGCGGAGCCAATAGGAGGGGCGGAGCCAACGCGAAGAGGCTGCCGGGAGTCGTAGTCCTACACGGCGCCCCATGCAGCCACCCCTCTTGCCGGACTACGCTTCCCAGGGGGCGCTGCCGCAGCCTCTTAGCAGTGCGCAAGGCAAAATGGCGGCGGCGGCAGCGGTGCGGGGCTGCGGCGGGGTCTGGCCCCGGGCGTGGCAGCGCAGCGCCGGGGCTCCCGCCCCCGTTCCCTATGGGCGGCGAGCCGTCGCCTGTAAGGCGAGAGGCGGGGCGGTGCCGGCGGGGAAGAGCGGGTACGGTGCCGGGACAGCTCGGGGAGAGGGGCTGGTGGAGGTGTTTCCCCGCCGAGGCGCCCCGCCCTCAGGGTGCAGCCGCAGGGTGGGGGGAACCGAGCCCGGTTTGGGGCCGCCAGGCTTGGGCGTGAGAGGAACGGCGGCGGGAGCTGGGCGGTGACGCTCTGGGGGTCGCAGCAGTGGCCGCTTTAAGTACCGCCCGGTAAGGGGTGTGAGGCATCTGCAGGTGGCCCGTGGCTGGCGGCACCTTCCCGACGCGCGTTTATCGCTCACCTCTTGCCCTCACAGCGGGGCTGGCCTGGGCAGCAGGGGCGTCCCTTGTGCACAGCGGGCTGCCCCAAGAGCAAGACAACAGTGCAGTCTGATAAGAATGCGCTCCCATCTTCGGAGTACGAACAGCAAGGGCTGCAGCAATTTTCAGAAGTGTTATTTGAAGGGTTATTCTGGGAAACTTTGACAGTGTGTCCGGAAAGGAGAGTTTTATTCCTGTGGAATCTGAAAGTTAAGGGCTGTCCAAACTTTCACGTTCTCTGGTGGGATCCAGGCTTCTCACTGCACAGCTGATCACCCAAGTGAAGTTGTGCGGACACCGTCAGAAGCATGCTGCTGGTCCTTTAGGGACAGAAAGAAATGTAAACCTGGAACAAATGTGACAGTAAACTCCAGTTGTTAGGAGGACTGGAGGCCTGGGTGATGCACGTAACTGAAATGATTTGGCCTCCAGAATTAGGAAAAAAACCCCACTTTGTTTCTAAATCTTGAGGTATTTTTATGAACAGTTGAAAATACCAAAGAAAATACTGTGTTTCAGTAAATGTATTGGTTCCTTTAAACATCTGAACCGTAATCCTTTATGGTAATATTCCTAAAGCAGTGATATAAACGGCATCTGCATCATCACTAGGTTGATGTTTGTAGGGATGCCCTCAGCTGTGGGAGAGCAGACAGAAAACTAAGATCTTGGCAAAGTATTGGATTCACCTTTGGAAGGAACGCTGTGCTTGAGATACTTGTTTGATGTTTTTCAATAGCTCACTTATCTCCTATAGCTATCTCAGGACTTACACCGCTGAAGTATTCTGCCACAGAAATGTGATTTCATCACTGAAATATTATTTGTGCCACTTCATTTGTACAAGGCCAGATAATTAGTTACAGAAACTGTCAAGCAATTCATACAGTAAAAGTGACCTTTTTCTCTTGTCCATGTAAAGGTTATGGATGTGAGAATTGCAATTACTTTTTAGATGATACGGAGAAGCTTTCTTCTTCAGAGTATGCTCAGAGAGCAGTAGCTCTCTAGTTGAAATGATGATTTCTCTATTACTGGATTACTAATGTTTATGCTAATATGCTACTAACACCGCTCTGGAGAGCCACCTTTCCCAGCATGCAAGTGACTAGCTGACAGGGAATACATAATAAATTATGCCACCTGTCTGTTGGAGATTTATCAAATTACCTGAGAAGTAATTGATATTTATGATGATTTTGTGATTTTCGTGCGGTACCAAATTGGGGTTCATTCAGCATGCAAGTTTGCCTCATTAATTTCTCTTAAGATTTCTCATGTAAGGAAAAGTTAAAAGTTTCAGACCATTACATTTCTTTTTTATGCCATTTTCTGTATAAAATGAAGATGCTTTGCCATACAGATCCCACCATATATATTGTCAATTAGTTCGCCAGTGTTGCTGCACAACTTTTGCCATTACACTGTAAACATATTTGCAACGTCATTCACATTTCTTTTACTTGCAATTTATTTTTTCTTAATAAATAAAATGTCCTTAATTCTTTTATTTGTATATGTTTATGTGGTTTATTGACATCTATATTTAAATTTTATTTCCCTTCTCTTTCCTTTTTAGTCTTGCACCATGGGTACCTGTTGTGGGTCTGGAAATTCATGCACAGATCAGTTCCAACTCAAAACTTTTCTCTGGTTCCCAAGTCCGGTTTGCAGCACCTCCTAACTCTTTGGTGTCTTTCTTTGATGCATCTTTACCAGGAACTTTACCAGTAAGCTACGCTTCAACTTAATTTACATCAGGATTAATGTTAGACAGCTTTGAGTATGTTTCTAATGTTTTGTTCTTCCCAAGATTTGACTACAGAACAATTTTATAGATTTTTCTATTTTATGGTTGTTTGATAACTTGAAATGCCTAGTTTAGTTTCTCTTCGTTTACTCACTCCCTAGTTGTCACTACAGATACTTGATATACTCTGCAAGGGAAGAAGAATGAGTGTCTCTTCAACATACTGAATCGTGGTATTTCTCTGAGGCCAGAGAGGGTGCATTTGGTTAGTACGCTACACAGGAAATTCCTTAAATATGAGAGATATTTAAAATCTCATGAGAGAGGAACATCTTAGATTTCTGAGTGGCCATTTGATGTTATTTTGGCATATGTTTGCTTATGTAGCTGTCATTTGCCATTTGGAATGTGTCACTTGGAGGTACTTTGCTTCCTAATTACAAAGTCTTTGACTTAGGAAAGTGTGAACCATTCCTATTTCCAGAGCAAAACAATCTTTTTAAAAATAACCCCAACTAATCTGTGCGAGACTTTGTGGACTGGTAAGTCAGAAGAGTTAGCTAGCACTTAGCAATGAGGTTTATTGGTGACAACATAATAAATTTTTGAAGTCACAGCTTAATTATAACCTTATGATGGCTGTGACAGTACTGCTGTAGAATATTCTGGGAATCATAACAATTTTAATGTAAAAATAATTTTTCAAGTACAACGCAAGCTGTTACTATACAGTGAAAATAAGTATTGAGTAGACTTAGCATTGCCTCATGCAGCAAGCATGCAGAGACTATAATGGGGTCAAATGATTTAATGCAAAAGTGTTTAACTATGAGTGAAGGTTTGCATTCAAGTTGCAAATATATTTTTTTAATTTATTGGAAGCTTTTCATCACTATAATAAAGCTTTAAATAATATTCTGAAATTGAGAATTAATTTATGGCTGGATTTCTGGGGTCTCGATATATGCCATGTGATCCTTAAAATGATAAATGAGTTGTTCTAGTAATTCTACATTTGCAAAGGTATTGAAACCTGAGGAAACGAAGTTCAGATGCTGATAAAATTTGGTCTTGACTCTGTTATTAGTGATAATTCAGGCCTGAGTTATCTCAGAGATCTGAAGATCTGTCTGGAAATGTTCAAAGCTTTCCAGAGAGAATGGGAATCTTATGCAATCATTTGTTTTTAGAAGAATCTAGTTAGACTTAAACAAGGAAAATTAATTCCTTTTGTTTGAGGGCAGGGCTAGGTTTGGGAGTTAATAGCCACAAGACTATTTAGAAGGGTTCAAGATTTTGGTTTTAGACCTTCTGTTTATCTTTCTGTTAATGCACAGAAATCCTCGTAAATTATTTAATATTTAGTCAAGTAAAAGGCACAAAATGAATGAACAAAAGTTAGTGTTCATGAGGAGTTTAGTTTTTATGCATGTTACTATTTATCTGGGAGGGTTGTTGTGGTTCTTTTTGCTTTTTCCTCTGTTAAAGTGCCGTACAAATGAGTCTGGGTATGACTTTTGTGAGAGAACCCCAATACACATAGACTGGCAGAGAATATAACTGCACCTGAGAAGCAAAAAGCAGGATGGTTAGGTTATTTTAAAAGTAGTACTGCAATGTTCACATCTACTTTTATCTGTACAAAGAGAAGAAAGATTTTCCTCGCTGTAGCACTAGTGAGAATGCTGTTGAGAGTGTATGTTACAAAATACATGTTCTTGCATGTTAAAGTGTGGCACAAAAGCCAGTCAGCAGGCATAGCTTTATTTTCTGGTTGTACTTGCTGCATGGCAATTCGTGTTAGAGACCAGTGGTTGTTCTGGAATCAAACTGGAATCAAAGTTGGGCTTATTTTCTTGAAGTAACTATATGTGTTTGTATGGCAGTAGTATCTGAAGGAGAACTGGGTTTTGGTGTATTTTGAAAGACAGAAGGTAGTTTTTGAAAATTTCCACGCATCTGTAAAAAACCACTAAGCAACATTTTAACAAATTATTGCCTAGTCTCTTTAGAAGGTAAATATTTGGCCTTTCTTTTTGACTCTGTTTGGTGGAGAAACAAATAAAAAAATAGGCACAGTTTTTTAATACAGCATTTGTGTTGTCCATAGCAGAGAATAGCTGCCCTTACAACACGAGAACTATAGGGGTGATTTTCAGTGTCACAGGGATTTAAATTTGCTGTGGGACCATGAGATGGTTGTGATAGACAGCCATGCTAGTATTTGCTGCTTCACAACAGGACCAGAAAGAATGGTGCGGAAGGAAGCCTTTTGGGTTGCTGTATGTTTCTGGGTCTCTAGGGCATGGGCACGAGCCTTTGCTGTGCTCAGCACCAGAGAGGGGAAACTAGAAGAATGTGTTTGGCCCTCCACCATCTTTCCTCTTTACATTTTCTTCCTGTATTTTAATACAGCTTATTTTATGCTCCTGCTGCAAGTAGGCCTTAGGACAACCACAGTGTTAGCGTCACAGCCGATTCACTATAACGTGCCTCTGAGAGACAGCTACAGGTGAGGACAGCTATGCAGATGCAGTCTTGTTTGCCGTAAGACAGAAAAAATAATGTGGCACACCTTTGATTAAAAAAGTAGATTTAGAAGTAGTGAGACTGGATGGCACATCCTGTGCTACTCCACGCGCTTTTTGTGCCCTGTGGCGATGGAGCCTCTGACCAGATAACAACATCTTACGCAAATTACTGTAAGCATCTCCTGTCTTTGGGACAACGTATGTCTACATACGTTACATTTCCTGTAATGAAAATGTATAATAATGAAATGTAACATATGTAGACATATGTTGTAATGTAATGTAACGTAAATTACATGTAACTTAAATAAATGTAATGAAATTACATTTCATGTAATGAAATGTGCAGAGGCTTAGGTTTTTTTACCTAGGTGAATAGACTTAGCAATAATCTTAGCTTGGTGTCTTTAGAAGGCCAGTTATAAAGAAAGTTTTATGCTACATGTGGTGGCATCTGAGTGCATCATACCTGCAGAGTGATGTAAAATTGTTCTGAGCATCCATGAGTGTGCGGCACTCCTAGTCTGGTTGATCCTCTTTGAAAATTCTGAGAATCTTTATAAAGGTTTTTAAAGACTGAGCTTACAGAAAGAGAATCCATGATTATCTATTCTCATGATTGAGGTGGCTGACTAAAGTTAATTATAGCTCGGCTACAGAAATAAGATGGTGGATCTAGTAGCTAAAGGTTGAAACCTTTTTGTCTGCACTTACAGTCTTTGTTGCTTATCACATGAAAAGATGCACATTTTACATTTGTCTCGTGCATGACTAAAGTGAAATCCCGATCTTATTTCTTTGTAGGTAAGTGTACTAAGAAATAATCTAGGAATTACAATATCCAAGGTTTAAATTAATAAGATTTGGACGAATGTTAGCCCTAGAGTCTTAAGTATTCTGAAATTTTTGACACCTTCTTGTGCATTTGAATTTCATTCTCTTCACAGTGTGAAGAGCATCTTTCTCATATTTTTAAGATAAGTGTTTTCAGAAACAGTAACAATCAAGCTCTCTTTCTGATGAAGAAAAGGTAAATCAGATCTCAGGGAACAGAGTAAGATCTGTGTTGAATGCTGCTGCAGAATATCATGTGTGATACATGAACGTACCATTTTTTACTGTTCCACTAGACATCCTTGAGGGCTTGACAACTTAGTCATTGCTGCTAGCCCATACTGAGGTTTTAATATCCTCTTGTTTTAAACTCCTTTCATTTTCCCTCTGTAAATAGTATTAGAAGGAAACATTTGGGTCCTACTGTATCTTCTCTCACCTGTATAATGGCAGTCAGGCAACCAGATAAACCTTTTCATGGAATAAAGTAGGGCTGGAACAGCTGTTAACCCTTGTTCCATCTGGTATTGTACCACTAGCAACTTAAACTCCAAACTGACTTCTCCAAAGCTGAGGAATGTCTCTGCAGCAGTGTGCAGTAGCAGAGGGCATGTGTATCATGCTGTTGTCTTCCTGACCCTGCAGTGCTACGCTGTTGAGATGGCTGCCCAGGGGTGTGACAGGGTTAATACCCAGTTTGGGGATGCAGAGGTTGCTTTAGTTCCACTTCCTATATCAATACTGCATCCATCCTTGGCAGCGGCAGGTACCCAGTGTTTTTGCAGATGTCTTGGGTGATAGATTATCAGACTTTATGATGAAATTTAGGTGTTATTAATATAAAGGGTTTACCCGATGCATTTGCTTTCAAAAGCGCCGCGAGGTCTGTGTGAGATTTTGGTGAATCTGTCTGTCTACTGTACATACTAGAACAGAAGCAGCATTTGAGACCAGAGTTTATACTTTACAGCTTGAAACTAGATATTTTTTTTTTATATAACTTGTGCCTGTTAAATCTGGTGATTGCAACAGCTGGTTTACCAACTTGTGATTTCAGCTTTGTTTTGACAGTCTTGCTGGCATGCATGGGAATTTACTCCCTTCTTGTATTACTTCACTTTGAAAAAACCCTGCTTCTTAGTTTGACTCTCGATACCTATATTTTTAATTGCACACACCATTCTTGGGAAACTGGACAATCTTCTGATCTTTGTATGTGTCTTGGTTTATCTTCCATCATATCAATTTTCTTTTATTTGAAACCACGTGATACCTAGGTTGTTGTATGCATGAGCTCAACTGCCCAGTAACTGTTTGTTACTTCCTTCAGTAAAACCGTAATAATTGTACTTAGGGGGAAAAATGGAGATTCTTTCTTAGAAATTGTTGGTACCTTTCTGTTGCTGTCCTTTCGTTCCTGATAACATTTGGGTGCGTGACATATATTGTATCACGAGTGGTTAACAGTCTGGTTTGGATCACCCAGTCCCAGCTTGCTGCACTTGGAGTCCTAACAAGCCTCCAAAAAGAAAATCCCACATAATTTTGGAAAACAAAAAAAAAAGAGGGAAGTGAAATAGGCTTTCAAACCACTGCTCGCTGAGAATACCGTTGCAGTTCATAGACCCTTACATTCCTGAGTGAATGATGGATTAAAGCCTGCCTACATAATTTCAAGCCGTTAATCAGTTCAGCATGGTTGTACCAGTCAGGAGAGGTCTTTGAAAGATGAGGGAGGCCTGCTTCAGGCGACTTTCAGGTCTGGCTTACAGTGGGAGTTGTTCCTAATTCCATTTCTTTTCTTTGGTAGGTTCATTCACAGCCCTGGGGTCACCTTGGAACTAATGTCCTTCACTGGGGTCTGAGAATTGTTACTCTTCCTCAGTTACTGCAGTTGCTTAGCTCAGCTTTATTTTGTACTTAACTGTAAATGCCATTTTTCTGAAGATGCCTCTGATTTTTGTGCTATGAAGTATTTGGTGGCATTTGTTGCTCTTCTTTCAAGCTTTGAAGGAGTCCCCTGTAAGGTTTTCTCTTGCTTTTTGCTACGTCTCATGTATTTGTGAGAAGTTCTGACATTCTGGGTGTTTTAATCTTTTTGTAGAGTCTTAACAGTTCCTGTAGGGCTTTGTCTCCTTAGCATCTCAGTAACTGTGCTGCCTATCAAGCTCTCTTTCTTTTTATTGTTGGCTTTCCTGTTCATCCTTCACAGGTCCTTCTGGCTGGTGTAAACTTGCCAGTTAGAATGGCATTGAGTTGATAAAGCATCTTTTTATCACTTATTTTAGTAGATCCTTCAATGCATCAATGATGTTATCTATGTATTTTCTCTTATCTCCCTTTGTGTTGGTTGTTGCTTTACCTTTTTCTTTATACAGATATTTTTCTACTTCTCAGTGAAGAGCAGGAGTTTGCAGTATCTTGATTGCCTTCTTTCACACAGTTCTGTAACTGCAGTTACTGTGCCATCTTTGATACTTTTGGCCAGCATGACTATTACATGACAGCTAGACAGATCGGTGCCTCCTCTTTCTGGATCCAGTCTGAAAGTGCTGCTGAAACACAGATTAGATTTTTGCAGTAGGTTTTTTTTTTTTTAGTGGGCTGGGAATTTTGTTATTTTAAGTTTGAACTGTGACTGGATTTTTCATGTGCAAATTTCTCCTACTTCTGTTATCAGTCACTGTATATACTCTGGCATCCATAAGTGTTTGATTTCGCTTTCTCTTGGTATGCAGACAGTTAGTTTGGTTCCAGGTGACTCCCTTTGAGGATGTCGAAGGTGTAGTATATTGTATATATGAGGATGAAAGCAGTGCTGTGTTAAGCACGTTTTTTTGGTAACAGGCCTGTTTCAGCCAAAGTGTTAGCATTTTAACTTTGCAAAGTGACATCCTGCTTCTTCATTCTTCTTCTTAAGAACTTCTTTTTGAAGAGTTTTCTCATGGAAAGGTATTTAGGAAACATTGCCCAACAGTGGTGACAGGGCAGGGGTAGGCTGGGGCTTTGTCCTCCTTGTGGCTACCTGTCCCCTCATGTAGCCATCTCCTGTGTAGTGTTGCATAACTGCCAGGTTTATGTCTTTCGTTTGAAACTTATCTTGATGCTATTAGGCTGTAACGGGTTCCTGGGGTAAAATTAATTACTTTGTGTTTTCTCTGATTGTCAGCCACCTTACCACCTTAAATATACTATGGCTACGTATTTGATTTTGAGAGGATTATGTAAGCTTCTGCAGCTGGTGTTTTTCTGTCTTCCCTGTGGGTTCTCCTGCTTGGAACTAGTTCTGCGTGGTAGAAGTTTACTTGGTGTTAGTGGCTGATGATGGGATCTGAGACACAAAGATCACTACCTTGGAGCAATGCCACCACATTGGCTGCTTCCCTACCACTCCAGAAAATAGATTTATTCCCTTGAGACCATTGAACCTTCTGCCCAGACAGTGGTCTGAATCGATTTTTCCTTCTGTGTTTTTTAAAGCACCCCCTGTCTCAAAGGGCTGGGAAACCCAGAAGTCGGTCAGTATTTAAATAGCTTTATATCTGGTGATAATTCCAATTTTTCTTATTCCCAGGGGTCGGCATTTCTCCCTAATGCTGCCAAATTTTTCTGGTCATCACTGACACTGGATGATGCTTCATCTAAGCCTTATGATACGAGCTCTCAGACTAGCACTTCAGCTTCAAGAGAGTGTGTGCTCTTCTTCTCGGAGTACGCATAAAGTAACGTGTTTGGGAGCTGGGTATTTCTTAAAATGTCAGAGTTGCCTGGTTTTAAGATACGACTTGAATGAGTGTGTGCTGCATCACTGCAAGCCAGCTTTGCCACTGAACAAGGTTAGGAATAATAATATGTTTTGTATAGCAGCATATATCTTTGGCACCACACTGCAGAAAAATAAAGTTAAAAAATTTATGAAGGTATATGTAATTCCCTGACACCCACCCTCCCCACCCCTGATTTTCCTTTGCTTAAGATGGAATATCTTTCTATCAATCTAAGATCTTAATTTAAAATATGTGGTGCTTCCTCCCCTACTCTCCTGCTGCTTTCCTTAGGGATGAGAACATAATGCTCATATTAGGGCAGGGAGTGTGCTGGGAAGTAGATGCTGGACTGAAGTGCAGACCCTAAGCTGATGCTGGTCTTCTTTTCACACTTCCCCTGCAGTTAAGAGACCTCAGTTTTTGGAACATGTGGGCTCTTTGCAGACCAAACAAATGTTAGGACTTAAGTTGGCTTGGTTTTTATATTTTTCCTGTATAGCTAGTGGGAGGAGATCTGATTCTACACCTATTGAAATAAGTGGGTCATTTGGGAAATGGTTAGCTCTTCATTTATTATAAGGTACATTCTGTACGTGCATAGCTACAAGAGAATTATGCCCTTCTGTGTGTAAGAAGATGCCAGGGAAGAACACTGCACTGAAATACTCATCCGCAGTGTCAGACCGAACAGTCACAATTACATTGAACAGGTAGGAGTAGTTTATTTTGAAGTTTACCTTATGATTGCACTTCAAAGAACCATATATTGGAGCAAGTTGGTACTTTTAGCACAGCAAGAATACTTAGACTGAATATATCCATTAGTGGAAGCAAATAAAAATCAGAGTAATATGAAATGGGAGGACTGGGAAATATGATTAGATATATCTTTTGAGGTTGCTAAAGATTACTGCCTGGTGTAGAGAGAGCTGGCTAAATACATTACACTACTTCTTTTATCCAGCTGTTATTTTGGATGAAAAGGAGCTAAAATTAAATGTTTCTTAGATAAACAGTCCTGTAGTTAATCTGATTAATGCTGATTTCTTTAAAAGTAGAAATTAAAGCCTTAAGATAGCCAATTAATATAAAATCTACTTTACTAAAGTGTGTGACCTAGAATCAAAAACTTGGAAAATTTCTGGGCAATTATTTTTATTTTATTGTGTTTAGTACAAGGAATATTTTGTTCCCTAACTGAGGCATCCTGAGTGACACTGTTATGGCAAAGTTTCCTTTTTTTTTTTTTTTTAAGATAGAAAATATAATCGTTTTCCAGGAGGGAGATCTAGATGTTTATTTTTTTTCCCCTGCCAATTATCCTATATAATACTCATTAGCAAAACAAGAAGCTGCATACCTACTCACTTTAATATGTAAAAATGATCATTTACTAAATATAGAAACTTTTATATTCACCTAAAAGGGGGGCAGCTTTCTTCAATGTATTAAAGAAGGAGTTAGCCTGCTGTTAAAGAAAAAAATGTTTAAAAATTGCTTTTGTTGGAAATTTGTGCCACTGAAGGTTTTGTGTATAGTTTTGTATAGCTATTGAATAGTCTTATATTTAAAAACCAAGGTCTTGACTAAATTGACCTTGCAAATAGATGATAAAATTTTAAAAGAAGTCTTTCCACTTGTGAACTAGATATCTTTTTTTCTGATACTCGTCTATTCTTTATATCTTGCTTGGTTTGTTCTTTCATTCCTTTAGCTCTCAGTTACCATGGTGCTCTAGAAGGACAGCGGAGCTACAAGGGAAATGGTGCTGGTGTTGTGATGTCATTCTTAAGGTGTTTTTTCATGTGTTTCCAATACAAACAATTTACATTTCCTTTTGTGATAGCTCTGTAGGACTTTTTTTTTAAATACCTGAGAGAGATGCTTCCATTTTGGAAGACCAGATTTAAGAAGGCTTTATAGCCTCCTGTGTTTTGTCCATAGTTATTGCAGGAACTACATAGCCTTCTTTAAAGGCCAGCACTTTGCTAACATACCAGACTGGCAGCTTGTCAGTTCAAGCCAGTAATTTAAATCTTTGGTGCTAGTCAAAGCTGTCAACTTAATAACAGCTTACTGCATAAACAAGCTTGAGGGACTTATTCTAGGTCATTAGTATGAGAAGTTTCACATACTGAATTGATGTTTATCACTGCAGATTATTTGAAAAGCTAGGTTTGTTTGAAGGAAAAGTAGTAGTTTCCTTAAACAACTCTGCTTTATGTGCACAGCCTTAATCACTGAAATGGGTAGTAGTAGTCACATCAGAAATGGAGCACTATTAAACAGGTAAATTTTGATTTTTGAGGAAGTAGAGGGTCATCTGATTATTTTTTTCCAGAATCAAACAAGGCAGAGGAAGCAGAATGGCATAGTAGACATGTCAGTGTGCCACAGAGATCAATAAAGAAGTAGCAAAGGAGGTGGTACTAGTGAACGAGTAATGGCACATACACAATAATTTGGCTACCATGACCTAGTACGCTGGGGACACAAGCACGATAGTCATCTAAATGCTTAGTAACGCTATACAGAATATAATCAATACTTCACATTTTTAGGCCAGTTTTTCCCCAGACCCACCAAAATGGTTCACCAGTGGTAGTGCAGAAGCTTCTCACTGGTGAAAGTATATAGGAATTATTTTCTTCACCTCAAAATAGTGGTATCCCTTAGGGCAATGAGTAAGGTACTTGTTTGAGGAAAGAACTGAAGAGGAGGTGGTCAAAGGTAGTAGTAGCTGTAGTGTAATCCTTACCTAAACTCCACCTCTGTCGCAAGAATCACCTCTGAGGCTCTGCCTGACTGCAGCTTGGGAGTTGGGTTCTGTCTCGTTCTCACAACGCCTGCACCATCAGGAAATGTGGCAAGACACCAGTGGTGTTTTAAGTCTACCCAGTCTGGAGTAGACTTAATGGTTCTGGAGCCTTAATGGTTTCTGGTGACCAGCTCTTAAAGGGCTAACAGGCATGATCTCCCCCTAATTTGTAAAGCTGAACAGAATCCTCCATAGGGCTTCTTTAGGAGGATGAAAAGTTGCCTCTCTATTTAGAAATATTGCGATATTTTAAACATTGAACATTTTGACTCGCACTGTTACAAGCTTCCATAAACAGTAAAAAGAAGTATTGTTGAAAACAGGAACATCTACTACGTAATGAACTGAAGCTCAGATACTAAAATAAATTAATATTTTGTAGTTAGCGATTTTGCTTTAGATTACAGGCAGGACTACTTGTGTTCATTTTGCTGTGGATTGGTATTTCAAACTGAAATTGTTCCTCCTTTTCTCTTGTTTAAAATTTGCTTTATGTATCTTTTAAATTTTTTAATAAATAAAATATGCCTGAACAGATGATGTGTTCTAGTTAGCCATATATAGCTACACTAAAGAACTGAAAGTTGCCTTGTTAAATGTTTTAAATATTCCGTTTCTTCTCTGTAATTTTTAAAGTTTCTGTTACATGAAGAGTTTCTTATATTTTCTCTTATTATTTTGATTTTTGAAATACTGGACAAGTAAAACAAAGAGATTCCTTTTCCAGCTGAAGAAATGGAATGATGGGAGATGTACAGCTGCTTAATTTGCTTCCAGAAATCAGGCTGGAGAATATAAAAAGTAAATACTGTCAGAACCACTGAAGAAAACATTATTTAAGCCTTTTATGTTCTGGTCAATGCAGATGAAGTCATGTAGATTATTTTACATAATGTGCCCCTTTAATGGTCCTGCTGGCAATTGACTTCTTGGCAGCTGTGCAGCACAGAATAAGATGGATAAAGTTCTGTTCCTGTTTCAAAATATTGTGTGAGCACGTCAGAGTTGTACGAAGACAAATTCAGTCTTTTTTTTCTTTCCAGTTTAATCCATTGGATATTATTTAAACCAACTGTTCAATTAATAAGAGCACATTTGAAAAAAAAAATACATAGCTTTGGAATGTTTGTTAGTATTTTTGGAGTAGAATTTTCTTTCTCCTGGATCCTGATCCCAGAGGAGATAGATGGGTGTAGCACTGAGTGGTGCGTCCATGATGAGTAACCGCATTTAACTCCTTTATGTCTTCACGAAGACCTCACTGGGTCTTCAGGTCACATGGCATTCTGTAAGAACCTTAGTCCCAGGGGTTACCTGGGTAGTAGAAATGAGCATAAACTTGTAGTCATGCAATCAGTTGATGTCTCCGATTCTGTTTTAGCAAAGCATGTTAAGTGTGTTTAATTTCACCCTGCTTACGTAAAGCATTAAAATCTATGTGTAGATACTGATGAGTTCACTGTGGTTCTGTGGTTACAGATGTTCCAAAGTGTTTTACTGAAATGGCACTACAGTCCCTAATGCAAATCCCTTGGTTTCCAGTTACCAGTATGAGCTGAGAGCTGGTTACAAGTCAATTATCATCTGCTCCAATTTGTCTCTTGCACCCTTGGCGATTGAACAGTACCGGAATGTTTGCAGAAGTAGCAAGCCAGACCACTGCACGCCTCCTTATGTGGCATGTCAAAATGACTAAATGGCTTGTTTTTTCATCTTAAAGCTTTGCAGATTTGTAGCTACCGTGACTTTAATGATGAATAAGAACTACCCACATAAGGGAAGAGATCTAGTGGTGTCTGAAGGCAAGCAAAATTGAATCTATGATCCATATAAGGCAATGTGTGGGAGACACATTTGTTACACACTGAGTATCTGAGCAAAACCATGTGTCATGTTTCCTTAGGTTCTCAACAGGAGATGCGTAGAAGCAGCAGTGATGACAGGCCTGGCACTCAACTGCAGCATAAACAAGAAGTCCTTGTTTGACAGAAAACACTATTTCTATGCAGATCTGCCTGTAAGTATGCAGTATAGCTGGTCCCTTTATGGCTGTAGGAAAGGACAGGTCTGGAGTACAGATTGCAGTGGGGGTTGAGTGAAGAGACACTTTTTCTGTTTTCAGTCAGTGTTCTACTCACCCCAACAGGATGCTGTGCTGTGCCCTGATGAATAGACAACTGTACCCTGGTGCACACTGATTGAATATGATTGCTCTGATTGCTGACTCCTTGCTTAGCTGCACGATTCCAGGAGCTTAATGTAATTGAATTGGGAGCTGGAGCTGCTTTGCCCCTTAAGTTCTCCATTCCTGGTGGTTAGTACTAATTGTCTGTTAGGGTAAAAGCAGTCTGATAATAGTCTTTCATTTAAAGTGTATTTATAACAAACACAGATTCCAATGGTATAAACATAACAGTGTCTTTTTGTGTGTGTGCTTAGGGACCTAAAGGGATTTAACTTCCCTTTAAAACTTTCTCAGTCAGTAGTTCCCATAAATTGAAAAAAAACTCCCAAAAAACAAAGCAAAACAAGTGAATTTTTGCAGTCTGATTTGCTGGTAGCTTTCATATTTGGTAGGGAGGTTGTCACTGGAAGTCAAATGCATTTTGCAGCACTTGATCTGGGTGTAGAAATATTTGAATCACTTAAGAACCTGACTTCTGTCTTTGCAAAAGGATGCAGCAGTGTTTGAGCCTCTCTTTATATTTTAATGATATTAAGCCTTTCTAATTTTAAACAGTTTGGGGTTTTTTCTGGCAGCTCATTTGTACTGAGCGTTCAGTTTAACACCAACCTGTCAAAGGGAGGACGCCAGTTTTACTTCCTCTAATTTGGGGTGAAGAATTGGTGAATGCATTAAAAGAAAAAAAAAATCTGTTTCTGTTGTATCTGAGAAAGATGAGGTGTTTTAGTTTATCTTCTCTTAGGTGAGGTATCCCTGACATTCAGAAAAGCAGAGCAGGGAGATTTCTCAGCTCTCAAATTACTGGCTGACTTCTGCAGTTTAAACACTGACAGTAAACTGCCCAACCTGTGTTTCATAGTGAAACAGTCTAGTAAGGAACCCTGTAATAAGATGCAGAGTTTAGGCTAATGAATTGCATAGAACAGATAAAATAAATCCAGTTCTTAGGGTCGTTTGACAATGGGATTATTGTTACTCCTGAAAATGGGGCTTTGGATGGGAAATGGGATTCTTGTTATTTATTGTCACTCACTATTTCAGGCTTAAAAAAAATTATTTAAATGAGAAGTTTTAAGAGATGGGAAGAGCTGTGTGATTAGCATAGGCTAATAGAGACAGTTATATTATTTTTTCTTATAATGATAATGGCTAGAAGGTCATGCACTTTATTGCTTATATAAATTGACTTGTTCACAGGGCCAGGGCGTTGTTCTCCATTCGAATGCACTGTCACCACCTCTACATTTTTGAGTACGCTCATCCTCCCTGCAAAATATGCAAACGTTCCTTCCAATTCATTAAAATATGGCAGGCTTTTTAAACTTCTTTTTCATTCTCACCACTGGGGGCATTGAGCAGGCATGGAAGGAAGAGATGGGAACCCTACCTCACCAGAGTAACTGTTTGACTTCTGTATTTTTACATCATTGCAGTCGTTTGAATACCCTGTCCTGGCAGCCCCCTTTTCTGGCTAGCAATTCCCCCTTTGATTGGAGTCCCAGGCATGAAGTGGCATTTATCAGCTGTGTGCCTTGCGTGGGTTGCAGTGTCCATCTTTTAAATCACATTAATGAAAATGCTTTCTCATTTTCTTGATTTCCACTTCCCTCCCTTCCCTCTCCTTCTTCTCCCCTCTAATGTGCAAAGTTCTGAACAGGTAGAGAGAGAGAGATGCAGCCTGGTGGGAGGATGAGTGATAGTCCCAGCGTGGGGACAGAGGTACAGTAACTGCCTTCAGACGAGATATAACATGGTCACGGAACCACAAACGTGGAAGAACCTATTCCAATCCATTTCCTGCCCCAAGGCACTGTCAGTGAAATTTCTGTCATACTTGGCAAGTGGTTGAGCAGTTGATTATTTCTGCATTACTGTAGTATCATACTTGCCTGCATTGAGGAGTCCTCTTATTTTTTCCAGACCTCCAGCTTCTCAGAGTTAGGTTGAATTCCAGACCCATCTTCTAGCTTTCTTCCTTTCCAGATAAGCAATATAACTTCTGAATTTACATATGTGTGTGTTCTGTTCTCTTACATAGGTCACTACGGAAGATGTTGCATCTTCAGTTTTGTTCTTAGTCTGTAATATTTGCACTTGGCCATGCTGCTGCTTTCTGAAAACTGAATGTTTATTTGAGTATAAAGCTAATTTTGTTGACAGGCCGGCTATCAAATCACTCAGCAAAGAGTACCTATTGCAGTGAATGGAAGTCTGTCCTACAGTCTCTGCATAGACAACAAAATGAGCCAGATGGTGACCAAAACTGTGAGGATTAAACAAATTCAGTTGGAGCAAGACAGTGGAAAGAGTCTTCATGATGACACAAGGAGCCAGACTCTAGTTGACTTGAATAGGGCTGGTAGGCTTGGATTATTTTCCTATTTTCCTCCTCCTTTCTCTGTAAGATGAGTCTTAAATGGGTTACAGTTAACAGGTGACAAAACCAGCCTGAAGTCTCTCTCCTTGAATATTAAAAATTCATCCAAATGACCATTACACTTGAAGCAGGGGAATACTTGAATTTTTTAATGGCCAGTGGACCTTTCCCATTGCTGTTGGTTGATGGCAATGGAAACAGTGTTAAAAATCTGTTTGCTCAAAACTCTGTCAGTAACATAGAGCAGCTCAGCTATTTAAGCTCTTGCCACTGTATGTGTTGTTTAAATAAATGTCACAGACCGAGTGAATCAAGTCTGTGTACAGAAGGAGCAGCTGTTTGTCAGTGCGTAAGTCAGTCATTTCTTTTAATAATTTGCTTTGGAAAAAATGTAGATTTTCTTTCACCTTAGAAATTATAAACCTAATGAACCAAATTAGCACACAACATGGGCAGCAACCTTGATGGTCTAGCCTAACTGGGACACAGTGCTCTGGTGTCCATTGAACTTAGGGCTGTGGCTGCTCATATTCTTTGAAAGCTGGATCCTGAAGCTAAAAAGTAGAGAACATCTGTTTACAGTTCTGTCTGTTCCAAAAATTGTTTACAATAAATAACTTTGAATCTGAATTGGATTGGCTTTAAATGGGAGTTCTCCTACAGAAAAAGGCAGAAGAGGAATGTGTCCTTCTGTTCTTCATGTCATCAAAGGGTGGAGGGTTGTCTGCAGTTTGTTCCTTTAAAAATAGTAGGTTAAAAGTTTTTATAGCAGTCTGCAGTTAGGCCCATAGTAACAGTTACTAAATAATATATGGAGGTTTTTTGGTTTGGGTTTTTTTTGTGTGGGTTTTTTTTCCCCAAAAAAGCCCAAGTGCTTTCATGTGTTTAGCCAGTTGCACTTTAATATGCCAGGATCAAAAGCTATTGTTGAAAATTTCCTGTCTCTTTCCCTGATAGGAGTCGGCCTCATGGAGGTTGTCATGGAGCCTGATCTGTGCTGTGGGGAGGAAGCAGCTGCGGCAGTCAGAGAGCTTCAGCTCATTCTTCAAACACTCGGGAGCAGCCAGGCAGTCATGGCAGGTACGGAGGGGGGAAGGGCACGTTCCCTTGTCATCAGTAATTTTCTGTGTTTGCAGGAGTTTTGCAAATGCAAAACTCTGGGTTTTTTTTCCTCTGTGGTGCATATAACACATAGCCTTTTCTATCTGTTGTTTTTACCATCCTCAGAGCCTCTCCTGAAGTCTGCCAGGCTTCAGGTGTCGTAATGGGCCTGCTGCCTTCATCTGCAGAGCTTTACAGTGCTAGATTTTATACTGCCTCACACAATTTTACAGGACAAATCTGGGCAGGAAGGAACATCTGCAGGGTTCTTGTGCTATTTCTCTCTCTGTCTTCATCTTGCTTGTCACAGCGCTGCAGCACAGAAGATCTGTAGCAAGGATTAGTTGTAGAATATGGAAGTTATGGGACAAACTAGTCTGAGCATGGATCATCTTATAAGTTGTGTGTCAGGTCTCAGCTAGTCATAAAATGGGTGTAGGCAATAACCTTGTGCTAGTGTCATGGGTGAGATGGAATAAATGACAGCACGTAGCAGACATGGGTACTGGGGTTAATTTAAGAATCAATGAGACTGCAGCTTTCACCCGGCTTGATTGTTTCACCCACTAAATCTGTCTCTCCCTCAGCTCCAGCATTATGTTCACTAGGTTTCAGTTTCTCTTCCCACTAGGGAGGTCACTGCTGGTCTGGGACAGTGGACCAGAAAACTGTAGGTTCATGCTGTTCAGCAGGCTTGCAGATACCCATCTTGGGTGTTAGAGGCCAAGGTTCCTTTAACATTTTCATCAGTGACATAGACAGCGAGATCGAGGGCACCATCAGCAAGTGCACGGGTAACACCAAGCTGAGTGGTGCTGTCAATAGACCAGAGGGACCTGGACAAACTGGAGAGGTGGGCCCAGGTGAACCTCATGAAGTTCAACAAGAGCAAGTGCAGAGTCCTGTGCCTGGGCTGGAACAATCCCCACTATCAATCCAGGCTGGGGGAGGAGGCGAGAGAGAGCAGCCCTGCAGAAAAGGCCTTGGGGGTGCTGGTGGATGAGAAGCTGGACATGAGCAGCCAGGGTGTGCTTGCAGCCCAGAAGGCCAATGGCATCCTGGGCTGCATCAAGAGAAGTGTGGCCAGCAGATCGAGAGAGGGGATTCTGCTGCTCTACTCTGCTCTGGTCAGAC